>JAFBJS010005719.1:23575-191539 GCA_016785265.1 Paraplagusia blochii | reverse complement strand
TGTGTGTGTGTGTGTGTGTGTGTGTGTGTGTGTGTGTGTGTGTGTGTGTGTGTGCGTGTGTGTGTGTGTGTGTGTGTGTGTGTGTGTGTGTGTGTGTGTGTGTGTGCGCTGTAACAATCATTGAATTCATTCAACACCTGAAACCTGTTTGATTTCATTCATCAAACCACATTTGTCAACATAAACACACTGACGGTGCAGAACCACCAACAACAGTGTGGATCTGTGAACGGATTCACTGCTGCAGAGTGAGCAGAACCAGGACCACAGAGACTCCTGAGCTGAAGAAGCTCCACAGATGCTGAACCCAAGTGGACGCAGCACCAGGATCATCCAAGCCCAGGATTCATGGAAGTTTCCATCCAGACAAAATGTTCATTTGTTCTTGAGATATTTGGCAAAAATGTAACCTATATTCTTTGTGGCCACAGGAGGGCGCTGCCTCCACGTGTTGACCACTGAACGCTGCCACAGCAACTGACCACGTGACCGGAGAAGGTCGGTGCAACGGAACCAAACAGAACCAGCTGGGTCAGAGCAGAGGACAGAGAAAGACTGAGGTCCAGTGGACTCAGTGAAGGTCAACGAGGTCAGGCACTCGTTCAACCCCGTGTCCCAGACAGAGGCAAACTACGGTCCGTGGGCCAAGTACGGCCCACTGGGCTTTCTGATGCGGCCTCTCAAAAAACTGCTACAGAGAACCACGCCAATCTATGTTGGCGCCACCAACTGGCAGCTAACGTCAAACCAACCAAATTTCCTTCAAGGATTTGATTTTATCTTTTCACCTCAACATTCAACATCAAACATAATCACAGCAACGTCACCAACGTCACAGAACCTGAACCCAAATCTGATCCAGGAGCCCAAGGTTTATCCACCACTGGTGAACGTGCAGTGAACAGTTCAGTTATTCAGGCACTAGAAGGACAGCAGGTGGCGTCCTGTGGTTGGACTTGAATGTTGAATGGCTGCAAGTGTCAAAGTGTCACATCAACGTCCTCAGATGGTTTTAATGTCAAAGCCAGGACTTGGTCTCCATCCTCAGCAGCTGTGGTTATGAAGTCACGACTTCCCAACGGTGGAGCAGGATGAAGACGACCGCAGACAGACTCTTCAGGTTTGGAAAAGGTCGGAAAACTGGAAAACTTGTGGTTCCTGATGTTACAGCTGCCCTTTTCATTGACTTTCATCAATCGCTGCGTGTTTTCAGTCGCACACAGAACTGGACCGGACTGGACCGGACTAGACTGGACTGGACTGGACCAGACTGGACCGGACTGGAGACCGAGCATTTCTATAGATCTTGATACTGCCACCTACTGGGCTATTTTCTGCTGGGAATCTTTTTCATCGAAAACAGAGAGAATGCAGAGACGGTGGTGTAGCCGCTCCACCCAAAGTCTGCAGGTTGAACCACAATAACAGGAGGGACAGGGACTTTTCCTGCAGTCTTCTAACAAACACCAGCTGAGGGAGGCTGCTGTGGACACCACTTTCCAGGGTAACGTCTGTGGGCGGGGCCAAAAGAAGACGCAGTTTTTCTTCACTCAGGGAAATGACCTTCGTGGGCTTCTGTCTCTCTGTCTCTGTCCATTGAGCTGCTGGACAGCCCGTCTGTAGCCGCTCCTCTCTGGTTGACACGGGCTGCGGTTCTGTGGTCAGACGTCAGAGACCATTGGAGTCTTGTCCTAGGACGGTCACCATTAACCCCTCGATGAATCAAATTGAAATCTGTCCCCAACTCTTGGTCCAATAAGTCCAACACTCAGACATTGTCAGACATTTCAGTGTTTGGACTTGAGCTCAGTTTACAGACAAACAGGTTTTGACACTGATTATCAATGATTCAGGAGATTTATCTCTTGAACTCATTGTTCATTTCCCCCTGAACCGTCGGTCAATGACTTCAAGGACGTTGGACATTTGTTGTCAAAATGATCCAATCACATCTCTTCGTCTCTCTGTCATTGTAATACAAACCTTCAGCTTTGTTCTATGACACAACACTCTGGAACCAAATGTAACTTTTAGCCACAACTAGGTGGCGCTCTCATGAACACACTAACAGAATCACATGCACCGACCTCTGTCTGTTCTGAGGCAGGGCCTTGACGTCCACGGCAAACATTTTGGACACGAAGATGATGACCGGAGCGTTTTCCAGACTGGAACACTGGAGGAACGCTGTGGAAAGAAAAACATGGAACGTTCAGAATCTGCTGATCAACACAGAGGTCTCCTCCTCTGAAAGAGCTCAGATTCTGATGGAGCTTCAAGTCCTGGACCAATGTCATTGACTGTTCTGATCAATGAAGTTGAAATACTCAAGAAGATACTGTAGATGGCGCTGTAGAGATGAGGAACAAACACTTGGTTCTAGAGAAGCAGATGTCCTGAAGAAGTGGTTCAGTGGTGAGGAACCACAGTCAGCAAACGCACCACCAGGACATCGCTGTCGGAACCAGAAAGTGTTGAACAAGATGAAACCTGTCCTTTCATCTTTGAAGAACCTTGAACATCTTGATGACAGAAACATCTTCACACCTGTGGATGGATTATTCAAGACAAAACCCCAAAATATCCTAGAAGTAGAGGTATTTATCGCCACACGGGGCGCTGCACCCACGTGAATCGTGCAATGTCCTCCGACGTTAATCTTCTTGGAAACTTGTCCCGGGTCTCCGAGAAGACAACACAAGTCTGGACATTTCCAGATCTGACAGCATCTTGACAAAGGCGAGCAGTGAGTTCAAGTGTCTTCACCTTTTTTCAGCTCCTGTGTCTGCGGCGGCAGGGAGTCGAACCGTCTGGTGCCGACACTCATCAGTTTCTCCACCCGCTCTTCTGTCATGTCCAGAGGACTGGGCAGTTTCTCACAGGCCATGGCTTCAGTCCAGGTTAAAGAAATGTGGAGACTGGAGGTTCAAACCAAGTGGACAAACAGAGAAGTGCCAGGATACAGAGGACGGCCTGGGACACCGGTAACCACTGGCTGCAGATGGCCGACAGGAGAACTTTGGGGTCCGAGTGTCGGAGGTCACGGGCCATCAACTTTATCCCCAGTGATGTCACCACCTTCTCCACCTTCTCCTTGTCTCTGGTTTAAGAAACACATCACAAACACACGTAGATCAATGGACAACTGAAGTCCACCTCAGCTCAGAGTTCAAATCTGGGAATCTGTCCTTCAAGGTGGACAAAGATACAATGTACCACACTGGTTCTTCATGATCTCAGCTCCTCTGAACCAGAGTCTTCCAAATGACCAGACAGGAACTTCTCCTAGATTTCCTTCTTGATAGGAAGAAACATCAGGTTGTGACTGCTCCTCAGAGCTGGTCCCAGGACAGCCCTCAGCTCTGTCCTCTGTCCTCACTGAGATCAGTGAGGACGTTCAATCCACGCCAACAATGTGGATTACACTCAGTTTGATCTCTACGGCGCCATCTATCGCTTCAGTGTCACTAGGGCAGAGTCTGATCAGAATGTCACAGCTGAGGAGAAATTTGACCAAGTTTGTCCAAGACTATGATGAATCAGATGGAGCACTTTAAGAGGAGGAGACCCTGGAGGAGTCTCCTCCTCAACCAGTATAGAGCAGCTGGAGCTTCAGTGGCTCCTAAAGCTGAGGAGCATTTGTCTGATCTCAGATGAACGACAGATAATAGTCGTCGATAAAGATTCAAGAAGCTTCATTTGTCACATGACAACAGCTAAAACGCTGTTAGCCTTTTATGCTATCATCGTAGAAATGCTGACAGTGCAGGGAATAAAAAAAAGGGACAGAAAGATGATGATGATGAAAATATCCACTTTGGCGCCTGGATTAAAAAGCCCCACGGGCCACATCCGGGGCCCCGGGCCTTAGCTTCCCCCTCACCTCCTCGTGATGACAGCGTCGTACAGACTCCAGATGTTCTCCAGCACCAGCTGAACAAACAGAGGCTTTTTTCCTTTGGCCTGGAGGAAAGGAGACAGAGATGTTTGTCACAGTTCGACTTGAGCTCACACTGCCCCCTATGTTTGGAACCACTGCACTGACCAGAGAAAACAAATGCAAACTCATTAAACTGGAATTTTCTCCTGTTTGAAAAGGGAAACTTTCCGACGTCACCTGAGCTCCTTTCAGAATCCTCTTGGCTTTGGCGTTGAGGTAGAAATCTCCCCACAGGGTTTTCAGGAGAACCTCAGCTTTAATTCCCATTTTCAGGCTGTAGATCTGGGCAAACTGCTGGATGCTGAAAAAGGACGAAAAAAACAGATGTGAAAAGAATGGATAAAAATCTATTCAAATCATTTCCAAAATATTGATAAAAACCGGACGGGAAAACAAACTCGTGTCAATTATCAACAGTTGACCAGCGTTGGTTGATTATGACGTCATCCCAGTTATAATTAACCTGCATTGACGCAAAGCGTTGACATTATGGTGAACCCACACTAGATGGCAGCAGAGAGCTCCGGATGTCGTCTCAAAACAGTAACTTTCGTGCATTGTAACAAAGAACTGGTCTCACACCAGGTTGACCCATGAGCTCGAAAAAGTGTCCTCACACCAACCACACACAAACTCAAAGTGTTTCTTTGAGTTGGACCGCTGTCCTACTGTGTCCAGACAGTGAGGTAGCAGCACCCTCTTGTGGGCAAACCGAGTCTGCAGGGTGGAAACTGTTAAAAAGTCTGTAAGATGTTAAAGAAAGAGAACGGAAAGGAGAAGAGGTAGGAAGGAAAGACAGGAAGGAAGGACAGGCGGGAAGGAAAGAAATAAGGAAGGGAAGACAGGAAGAGAGAAAGGGAGGGAAGGAAGGAAAGAAGGAAAGATAGGAAGTAAGCAAGGAAGGAAGGAAGGATAGAAATAAGGGAGGAAGGACAGGAAGGAAGGAAAGGTCAGTGTCCAGAGACACGTGGAAACAAGGGAAGCCTTTGATCTCCATCTCCACTGGTCCTGACTCTGTTCTGAGGGAAAGGGTTGAAGGTTGAAAACCCCTCGTACCTGAAGCCCCAACCATCCATGGCGCTGGCGAACACCACGTTCCCCTGAAGAGGAGAGAAGTAGAGGTGGGAGTCGTCCACTTCCTCCAGTCCGGCGCTCCAGTCGTAAACCTGCTCAACGCCGTCCAACGCCGTGGCTTCGGCGTCCCTCTCCTCCACCGTATTCTTCTCCGCTCGCTTCTCCAGCACCTCTGATGTAAATAAGAACCCCGTCACCGCGTTCACCTACAGCAACGACAAGAACAGGACCGCAATGTTCTGACGCTGAAGACCAGGAAACAGTACTGGATTAGGAGGAGACATCAACGTCAGACTGGTTGGACGGACTTTGTCTGATTTAATTCACACTCGAGGTTCAGACCCAGGAGTCCCAACTTCTTCCACACCACGGTCCCCTAAACATCACCCGCCCCATGTCTTGAAACCTCGCAGACGATGTTACAAAATGTTTTATTCTTCATTACTTTCACGGTTTGGCGTAAGAAAAGTCTTCGCCACCGTCAGGCAGGACCAGGACCACAGGCTCAGACCACCGGGCCATGGTTTGCACAAGACAAGACGTGAGGACTGTGGGAGTCCAAGTCTCGTACAGATGAGGACACGCAGGAAGGTTCAACCCTGACCCAGTTTTTCTGTGCTGTGGTGGCAACAGATTTCTGAACCGTGGCCTTGGTCCTGTGAACCCGGGCTCCTCACCTGTTCCAGAATCTTCTGCAGGTGAACGTGGGCTTCCTGAGGGGAGAGCTTCAGCTCCAGGACAAGTCTGTCCATCTTATTGATGACCAGAACAGGTCGGATGTTCTCCAGCCAGGCCTGACGCAGAACCACTTGGGTCTGAAAACGCAGCGTTGACACAGAACAAATGTCGCAAATTCATTTCAACGTAAAAAGAAAATCAAGTCTCGTCCTTAGCGGTGATTCCAAACCTCCCTCCACAGCGCCCTCTTTTGGTGGATGGGAAAATTCATGACACCCTGTTGACCTTCACCCTGCCCTAAAATACTACTGCAATACAAACCACCACAATGCTGCCACCTAGTGACTCTCACGTTCATTATCTAAACTACGTATTAATTTGGTGAAATCCAGGCATTGAATCATTAACAAAAGAAAGAAACATTTTTCCCAGATATTACGTGATTCTGCTCAAATCAGTTGAAAACATCAGCGTCAGCGGCATCTTTATCCCTAAATACTTCTTTATACGTGGGATTTTCTGGGGGACGTAGGAAGTGGTGACATGAGGAGAGAAAACAAAACAGCCAGACGTGGACACCTGTGGACACACTCCCTCCACCGCATCAATGACCACCACGGCGCCGTCACACAGTCGCACAGCAGTGGACACCTCGGAGGAGAAGTCCACGTGACCCGGGGAGTCGATCAGGTTCAGCAAGAACTCCTGGTCACCTGCGGGGGACAACACAACCAGACGATGCTCAAGGTCCAGTCTTTTCCCATCTGTGATGCAGATCCGTTTCCATCGCAGCTGGATTCTGTCCACCAGGGGTCACCAACCTCGTTGAAACTGAGAGCTAATACGAGCGACAGTGAACCACACTCTTCTCAGCATCGTTGATTCTGTCCAAAAACCACGCAGTATTTTGATATCAACCAATGACGTTACAGCTGGACTCTGGTTCAAGTCTTCACTGAGATTATTGATGTTTAACAATCCTATGGTGGTGCCTCCCCTAGTGGACAGAGTTTTTTCACCTCTCTTGTTCTAATAAGTGCAATTGTACAAACCACTTGTTTGTTGGAATTACAGTTCAGAAAAAAAATCCCCTGACGATTAAAAAGTTTAATGAGCTGAAATGCTGCCCTCTAGTGACTTTTAAAAAACTTCAGGTAACCACAAATAAAAGTCCTCACTCAGGGTATTGGACGATCGGGAGCAATTCTTTCAGATATATTCACCCCCACCCCCACCCTTACTGATGAGTGTCCTCTGTGATCACCAAAGCTGCCTTCATGGACTGGGCCATGAGACATGATTGACCGTGGACGAGTGCGTCCTACCGTGTGTGAAGTGCAGAGAGATGGCGCTGGACTTCATGGTGATTCCTCGGACCTGCTCGTCCTCCCTGCTGTCCAAATACCTCAGCTGGGAAGAGCAAACACAGCAGACGTTACACGGCAGCGACGTGCGGTGGGTAAAGGTCCGTCTCCCGGTCCGACCACGGACGTACCTTCCCGGCCAGTCGGCTGGATATGATTCCATTACTGGCCACTAAACAGTCTGCCAAGGTGGTCTTGCCTGCAGAGACATGGGAGTCAGGGTGAGTGAAGGCTCGGGGGACGTGGGGGACGTGGTGGACGTGGTGGGGGGGTCATGAAGCAGCAGTTTGTAAATGGAATAGTGTGAGGATGTAGAGACTACAGACTCCCTGACAGACTGAGAGTTTTCCCTGGTAAGACTCAGCAGCTCACTGGGCAACAGTTTGTCCCGTGACCATAACTGGTCCTAAAAGTGGACACGGTACCGGGTCAGCGGCGGAGCAGAGAGATGACCATCATTGGACTAGAGGCTAAAATGAGCGTGAAGCTCTGAAGGTTCTGTTGGCGGGCAGAACTAGCAAAGTATACGGGCTCCAATCCGGTCCCCGGGCCTCAGGTTGGACTACGATTAAGTCCAGCTCCAATAGAAAAGCCATGTTGTCAGTGCGTGTGTCCGGGGACTGACCGTGGTCAACGTGGGCCAAGATGCACAGGTTCCTGATGTTGGCCGGGTTCCTCTGCAGCGCCACCATCTTCTCCAGGCTGCTGTGGCCCATGGTCAACAGACGAACCACTGACGACGCCTCAGAGACTTCGGACACAGACACAAGTTCCGTCAACTTCACTCACAAACTCACGTTGTTTTGCCGGAAGTTCCTACGCAAACGTAGCCACGCCCACTTCCTGTCACCGCCATTGCGTTCAGGGAACTTGGGAAAAACGAGTTTTCCGGAGGAGAAGGACGAGGTTGGCCGACAGAGAGGTGTAGAAGGTCGCCAACATTTAGTTCTGGTGCCAGGACAGAACTGATATTTGGACACTTTTCAACAATATATATATTATAATACAATTACACCAAGTAACGATGTCTGGGCTGCAGCGACCGTTGATGGCTG
The DNA here is from genome assembly GCA_016785265.1 of Paraplagusia blochii. Taxonomy (NCBI): domain Eukaryota; kingdom Metazoa; phylum Chordata; class Actinopteri; order Pleuronectiformes; family Cynoglossidae; genus Paraplagusia; species Paraplagusia blochii. The sequence goes on along the minus strand of JAFBJS010005719.1, from coordinate 183,428 downwards.
AGATTGGCTGCAGCGCCCCCCTCCGAGACGATAATGTTAGTTTCGAAAACATCGATTAAAAATAATTCACTGTAGAAACAATCTTTTATTCTGTGAATAAAAAACAGAAACTCAACTGAAAAAAAAACAATGATGAACATTTTTTTCAATCAGTAAAAAAAGACCAAAGAGCAGGAGCCAGAGGTGGTGAGACCAGCCATGATGGACGGGTTAGAGACACTAGGAATAGACAGAGGACAGAAGACAGAGCTGGAGAAGGTGGAGGAGTTAGAGATGCTGCTGAGATTGTCTTGAGGAGAGACAAGGATGGACAGGATCAGGAATGATCAGGTGATTAGAGGGACAACACAGACAGATAAAGAAGCTAGAGAAGACAGATTGAGATGGTTTGGACATGTTCAGAGGAGGGACAGTGGATACAGGTTGGTGGAAGAAAGATCCTAGAGATGGAGACAAGGAGGAGATTGATGGAGGTAGTTGGAGTCAGAGTAGAAGATGTAGAGAACAGGGAGAGATGGAGAAGCACCTTAAGAAGAAGAAGACGAAGAAGAAGAAGACGAAGGGACCAGACCAGAGGAGGAGATTGATGAGAATAATTTGTACTCACTTTGTTGCGTCTGCTCCACGACTGATCTTCCTTTTGCAGCTGGGTTTTAATTAAAAAAAAAAAAAGACAAGTGAAAGATAAGAACAGGGCGTGAGGTGGAGTCAACAACATCTCAGTCTGGTCCATGTTCAGGCAGATGAAGAAACCAGGAAATAAAGGAATTGAACTCCATCAGATCATCAGACCAACAGGGTTTATATGGAGGCCACCTGCTGACAGGAGCTTGTAACTACAGGTATTTACACTGATGTTGGTGGTTACCTGTGCCCCACCCCCGATCCGACCTTCATGAAGTCAGGACTGAACTGTCATCTCCTTCCACAGGTGTTTATTCACACATAATAACAGGACGCTTTCATCCAGTCAGAGGAGCCAAAAATAAGCTACGACAAACTGGGCTTATTCATCATCTCGCTTTCATCTGAGTTTAACGGCGACAAGTCGCCCAAAAAAGTCAAATAGACATTTTTCAATGAATTCTCATGCGCAAAAAAATGAAGGTTTGAGTCTTTCTATCATTTGACCTTGATTGTAATGCGATGTCACGTCACGTCCTACCGCTCTAAATTTGAAGGAAAGAATTGACGTATAAACTGAGGTTCACGTTAGGCATCGTCCCACTCCGGCTAATGCTATGTGGAGGCTCAGCTGATGGACTTCGGGTCTGCAAGTGTTCAGTGTGGTGAGCCGTGACAGGGACTGGCACCGAACAAATACTCTCGCGTATAACGTCATCTATTTACTGAATCATGTACGTGTGCTGCTTGAAGGCACCACAGGGGGAGCCGGAGCCAGTTAAAGCTGAGGGGCAAGGGGCGGGCCGGGGCCTGTACACTACACCTGCCTGGTCACCTGATCTATGGCAAAATGCAGACCAGCTCGTTTGTCGCACCAGACATGGACAAGGTTCAACTTTCTCTGCAGCTAGGTACCTTTTTGGGGAACGTTCTCCGATCTATCAAAGAAAGCTAGGGTGGCGTGGAGCTGAGGTGCACACAAGTAAAACTGGAACCTCTCGAGGCCTGGCTTGATCAGGTTTCTGCGCCGCTGTCATCTTGCGGTACACTTGGTGGGGGGCCTTCTGCGTCCTGGTCACGAAGTTCCTCCGATGAGTCTGTTGGCATTTTGATAGCGTCGACGGTTTGTTCATCGCCCTCCCCCTGTTTGGTCTCAGCCGAGACGTTCACCTCCGTCTCTTCCTCTTTAACGTATTCGTCCGTTAAAGCTTCACTGCCAGCGGCCTCTTCGTCTTTGTCGTACTCAGACAGAGTCCCACGCCTCGCTTCTCCGTTGAACCACGTGCCGTAATAGAGTTGGTCTTTCTCGGCAAAGTACAACTTCCCTTCTCCGTGCTTTACGTCGCCTTTCCATTCGCCTTCGTACCAGTCTCCCCCCACATATCGGATGATGCCCTCTCCTTGGCGTTTGTCCATCAGCCAATCCCCTACGTACACGTCCCCGTTCTCGTAGTGCATCTCTCCCCAGCCGTTGCGGTGACCTTCCTTCCACTCCCCGTGATAAAACGCCAGCTCGTTGTAAGCACATTTACCGTGGCCGTGTTTCTTCCCGTCCTTCCACTCCCCAATGTACAACTGCTCCCCCTTCGTGAACGTCCCGTATCCATCGGGCTTCCCGAACTTCCAGTCTCCTATGTATGTAGCACCAGACTTCCACACCTGTTGTCCCATCCCGTGCCTCTTGTCATCCTTCCACTCTCCTTTATATTTGTCTCCATTGACGGAGTAGATGGCGTTCCTCACTCCGTGTCTCTGTGACCTCCTCTCCTTCACCTTGGACGGCCGCCGAAGGAAATTATTCCTCGTCAAAGGCATGGCTTAGGATGCCGAGTTCTAGGTATTCCTTAATAATCCAGAAATAATCCAGCGCTGTCTGTGATGTAGAGGACGTGACGCCAGTGGGTACTTCAAAGGATAAGTGACATCACAGATGAAAGGAAATCTGTTACGTCACTGCTTTTTCTCGTTTCCTCCTCCGTGAACACGTCAGGTCCAGGTGAGAAGTGGAACCTGTGGTGTAATGTGTCTGACTGACTGACAGACAGACAGACAGACAGACGGGCAGACAGACAGGATATATATATATATATATATAAATGAATATATACTGTCTATCTGTATATTCTTCTTCTTTAGTGTCTTGAAATAAGAGTTGCCATGACATACAGACCACCCTCCTACCCCCAACCCCTCGTCAAGGAAAACTCGTCTCGATCCAGACCACTTGATGGCGCTCTACCTGCCACACATTAGTAGACGCTACAGAAGAAGAAGAGAGAGGAAGAAGAAAAAAAAATTCAGCTCACGTGACGACGCCTGGTCGGTAGTCAGCTGATTAAGGTCGCTGATCCAGACGAGAAGGACAGAATCGCTGTGTCACCGCCAACTGGGTCTGTTGTTCTGCCGAGGACACCGAGGATGAAGAGCCTCTCGTTGCTGCTGCTGCTGCTCACGGTTCTGGCCCTGAGCGCCGACGCCCTGGTCCGGTAAGTACAGACGACCGGTGTCCCGGTGTGAGGCTGAAGCTATGGCTCGAGTTAGCGCTCGGCACCGACGGCCACGGGCTCGTGGGGAGTTCTCCGGGATCGAAGAACAACAAACGGTTTAGTTTAGTTCGAGACCGCGGTGACGTCAGTGGTTCCAGACCCAACGAGAGGAGGTCTGCTGAGGGAAGGAGTGGAGAAGACCTGAAGACCTGAAGACCTGAAGACCATCTGTGTCTCTAAAATACGGCGGTTTCAGAAATGTCTGAAATATGAAGAACGATGAGACATGGACCAACTGGAAGAGTTGGTTCGTCATCAACAACAAGCAACTCAGTGTTGTTGTTGTTGTTGTTGTTGTTGTTGTTGTTGTTGTTGTTGTTGTTGTTGTTGTTGTTGGAGACAATGTGTGAATGTGGTTGAGAAATCAAAGAGCAACAGCGCCCCCTGTCCTTATAGACCTGGTATCTGGTATCTGAACGTTATGGAATGAAATGAAACGCATTGACGTCACGTCACTAGGGGGCGCCATATCTATTTTTGAACTTTACAGCCTTGTCCTAAGGACGTAAATGATTTTTTTTCTTTTCTTTCCTGTTTTTCGACTTCTGTGTAGAATTCCGTTGAAGAAGTTCCGGTCCATCAGACGTGAGCTGACCGACTCAGGAAGAAACCTGAAGGAACTTTTGGCCGAAAAGGACAGGTTGAAGTCCAACCTGGGCTTCCCCTTCAGTAACGGACCAACTCCAGAGACACTGAAGAACTACCTGGACGTGAGCTTCACCGTCTGAACCTTGGAGATGTGTTTGGTTTCGTCTTTGACTAAAACAGAAGATTCGCTGATTTGTTTGTTTGTTGGTTTTTGTTTTTGTTTTGGTTTTTGTTTTGGTCATGTGACAGAACTAAGTGACGGGTTCTGTTCCCACAGTCACACGGTGCAGAAGAGTCGTTTCCTCATTTAGTTGAAGATGCGATTGACTCTCACTGTTGGACCTTTGGTCCTGAAACTTGGAACTGCTGACACCAAGGATCTTATTTGACTGGTGCAGAAATCCTCTGTCTCTGTCTCTGTCCTCTGTCTCTGTCCTCTGCCTGCCTGTCAGTCTGTGACCGTGAGGACCCTCAGTAGTGAAGGACTGGCTGGTGTGCTGAGGTCCACACACCCAGATGGTTACAGTAGATCTTTGTCCATTAGCAGATTAGCTGAGGTCACGGGTTTTTCTCAGTTGGACTTTGACTTGAAAAGAATCAAACGTCTCCACTGCTCTGAACCTTCATCCAACCTTCTTTGTGGTTTCACTAGGCACAGTATTATGGAGACATCACCCTGGGAACTCCTCCTCAGACCTTCAGTGTGGTGTTTGACACCGGTTCGTCCAACCTATGGGTGCCGTCCATTCACTGCTCCCTGTTGGACATCGCCTGCCGTAAGTGCCGTCATGGAACCACCTCATCCAAGTTCTGCCGCTCGCTGAACCCACACCTCTGTTTCCACAGTTCTTCACAACAAATACAACTCTGCCAAGTCCAGCACCTACGTCAAGAACGGCACAGCCTTCGCCATCCAGTATGGATCCGGCAGTTTGTCCGGCTTCTTGAGTCAGGACACGTGCAGCGTAAGATCCGTCCCCGCAGTGATGGTCTGTGTTGGAATGGACAGAGTCCAACTCTAGTCCCTGTTTCCAGATCGGAGGCTTGACGGTTGAAAACCAGGTGTTTGGAGAAGCCACCAAGCAGCCTGGTGTGGCCTTCATTGCAGCCAAGTTTGATGGAATCCTGGGCATGGCCTACCCTCGCATCTCCGTGGACGGAGTGGTGCCGGTTTTTGACAACATCATTCAACAGAAGAAAGTGGAGAACAATGTCTTCTCCTTCTACCTGAACAGGTACGACCAGCTTCTTTTTTTTTTTTTTCTTCTTCTTCTTCTTCTTCTTCTTGGGGGTGGAGCGTGGGTTGACTATCAGCAACTTTAACTCTGAGGACATAGTTCTTGAATGGAGAAAGGTGGCTCGGAACTTCCAGTTGGAGGAGGTCAAGAATCTTGGGTTGATGTTGGTCTTGGTTTCACCTTCTGTAACATAACGTCAGGTCCAATCTGCCGCGTTCAAGTTTGCGTCTTAATTCATTCCCCAGAACTAGGGTCGGAGAGTTCCAGTGCTACAGTGACCCCTGTTGGCGACGGCTACAACATGTGATTTACCCAATTTTTCTGACTCATCAGGAACCCGGACACTGCCCCCGGTGGTGAACTCTTGCTGGGAGGAACCGATCCCAAATACTACACTGGTGAATTTAACTACGTCAACGTCACCCGTCAGGCCTACTGGCAGGTCGGCATGGACGAGTAAGTCACAGCACTGACCGCTGGGCAGCAGGTCTGGACTGTTGTTCTCTGGACACATGAATGAATGAATAAAAATGAATAAATTCTTGAAACGTAGCAGCAGGTTTGGGTTAGAGACGATGGAACCGGAGAATTCTTGACCTGCCCTCAGACCTTCTCTGCTTCTCCCTCTGTCTGTGTGTGTGTGTGTGTGTGTGTGTGTGTGACACAGACTGGCCGTGGGCAGTCAGCTGACCCTGTGTAAGGGCGGCTGCCAGGCCATCGTGGACACGGGAACCTCTCTGCTCACCGGGCCCTCAGCTGAGGTCAAGGCCCTGCAGAAAGCCATCGGAGCCATTCCACTGATCCAAGGAGAGGTGAGAACCAGACAGGTTCATGTTCTTCTGCTTGTGTTTCCATAATCACTGGGGGAATATTTTAAGTCCAATAGTCTGAGGTGGACATTTCTTCCTGGGTTGTGTCTCCAAGTCTAACAGGCTTTAGACTCTGACCATAACACAATTCACTGGACAATAAATGTTTATTTCATGAATCAACTTGTAAATATATATATATGTATATGTACTGTATCAAGGTTGGTTCTCCACTGACTGGTCAACTATTTAGTTTCAATAAGTAGAAACGTTGTCCTTTCACTGATGTCTCTGCTTTTTCAGTACATGGTGAACTGTGACAAGATCCCATCCCTGCCCGTCATCACCTTTAAACTGGGAGGTCAGAGCTACAGTCTGACCGGAGACCAGTACGTCCTCAAGGCAAGTGGACACACACACACACACACCTGGTTGACACAAATGCTCCATTTCTCTCTGGCCCGTGAGCTCATGTCTGCTGTGGAAGTGTGAGAGTGGCAAAACACCTGGTGGCGTAACTTTGAACTGCAATAAAAAATGAGAAGATGCGGTCGACTGGACAGAGGAGGATCCTTGAAGACGTTCCACCTCCCACCAAGAGTCTTCATCACGTCAGAGCTGAAGAAGACTTTTCAAGAATCTGAATCAGTTGAACTTCCCTTTTCTTGTACTTCCAGGAAAGTCAGGCTGGAAAGACCATCTGCCTCAGTGGGTTCATGGCCCTGGACATCCCTGCCCCCGCCGGCCCCCTCTGGATTCTGGGAGACGTGTTCATTGGCCAGTACTACACCGTGTTCGACCGAGACAACAACAGGGTCGGCTTTGCTAAGTCCAAGTGAGCACGAAGCTGCAGGTTTCGTGTTGCTGATCATAGTTGGTGTGGATTCTGTTTGCACTGATTTCTCTGTGTGTCTGATTGAACAAACATAGATGAACCGGGTCAGAACTGCTAGAACTAATCTAGTGGAATCTTCTTTTTTTTTATTATTATTATTTTAAATCAGGGATTTGTTGAAAATAATTTTAGACTGAACTGATGAACTTGGTCCTGATCTACTGAGGCTTTTAATGGAAGACGCTTCAATAAAATCTTTTGAAATAGTCTTTGTCGTCATTTACTCATTCAGGAGTTTTGTTTGTTTGTTTGTTTGTTTGTATGACGAGGCGGCCGTGGTAAACAGCAGCTAACAGTCTTTTCCACACAGGCCACCAACAACAGAACCCGTTCCCTGATACCATAAGGGGTCAAAATGATTCTTGTCCACAGGGTGGCAGGACGTTCCCTCAGAGATGGGGTGAGGAGCTCGGAGTAGAGCCGCTGCTTCAGCTGAGGGGCATTCACATCATATGACCCCTGGACACCACCCTTCCTCTGGGGGCGCTGGGGTCCCGTGGAGATCGAGAGGGACATATAGCCTGTCCGGTGAGGATCCCAGGGGGAAGAATTCAGCCAATCATGACTCAGGCTCCCGGCAGCCGTTGATCCATGAAGCCTGGCACAGTTAAGGGCGTTGGATAGCGAGGTGCCATTCACCGCTATCCTTTAGCATTGATGAACGTCAGGTATATATACAACAGGGAGGGGTGGCGCCCTCATCTCTCTATATACTGTATATATACACAGTATATCTCAGGTACAGCCCTGACCTACAGGGTTTTTTTTCATGATGTAATTCATGGATTTATTGATTATTCTCCCAGATCTGTCGAAGGTGATTTCCTTCCTGTTGATTATTCCTTGTGTTTTCAGTCTATGGTGGACTGTGAGAAGATCCCATCTCTGTCATCACCTTCAAGCTGGGAGGTCAGAGCTTCAGTCTGACCGCAGATCATTGGTTCACAGTTTAGTCGTTCTTCTGCCCCCCAGTGGCCGTACGTGGTGTTGAGCAAATCTTTACTTCTCCTCGAGTGAACAATAGTGTTGGTACAAATCTTCTTGCCTTGATTCCGTTGTACCTCCCAAGGTACAATGACAACAAAGGACAATTCTATTCTATTCTTAAAATTACACAAAACCCTGAGCATCAATTTTACACACAACTTGACAAAAATCAAACTCCGACTCCACCGCCTTTTCCCAAGGTTACGTTTCCTGCTGCGCCACAAATACAAGAGTGCAGCGGCCTCCACTCGTCTGGCCGCGCCAACGACCTGTGGGTTCTAGGAGAGGCGTTCATCGGCCAGTGCTACAACAGGGTCGGCTTTGCTCGGACCAAGTGAGCCATCGATCTTACATGGAACGACTGACGCAGCCACTTTAAGTCCAACAAGAGTGTGTAGAGTCACATGACTTCAATGCAATAATGTCAGAAAATAAACCTCAGTTCTGTCCATTTTTTTTGTCATTTATCAAAGGTTTTAAATCAATACCTGCAGTAAATTTAGACAGAACCAGTGGTTAGAAGACGGGACAGGACAGGACAGGACAGGACAAGACGACCGTGTGTGGATTCAATCCACCATAACTTCAACAGGAATGCAGTCGTCAGTAAACGTTCCTCTCACGTGTGTGTGTGGTTTTAGTAACACTGATCGTTGAACAATGGTCCCATTTGTACATGGTCAGCGCAGCAGGTCCAGGGCCAGTGTTTGATTGGTCCGTTCTGTACGATTCAGTACAAACATGGCCGCCCATCACAACGGTTTCCACAAAAGTCTGTGACAAGTTGTTTCTTCTTTAATGCCACAAATGGAGAAATTCCATCTTCCCTGGGTTTGTTACCTGTAATCTGAGAAAAAACAAGACCAGAACAGAACGACAGCAGATGGTGGCGCTATTGGAGGAGAAATATCTACCAGGTTACCCTTGGAGCCGCAAAACAGAAAAAGGACGGAAATTGGTGAAAGGCTGAGGCATTGTGGGAGCAGTGGAGCACTGCCCCCTGGTGGATATAGTGATGTGTCCATGTTGTGAGGCGAGCTCTGGCCCCACTGTGTTGAACTTACTTAAAAAAAATAACATTTTTTGTAGAATCCACCTCCAGACAAAAATCTGATCATCTTACAGTTACAGGAAGGAAAGAACTGCTTTATTTTTCTACTTTAACGGCTGCTTTCTGCTGCCACCTAGGGGACGGCCCTTCAATTGCTCTATTGTTGAGTGAAACTGAATAATTGTCCACGGCACACCAGTGGGTCGCAGCCCAAGATTTGGGGAAGAAATAAATGTAAAATAAATGTTGTCAAAGGTCACAGAAGGTCATCTGTTGTTAAGGTACAGATGATGTGGTCACCGTCAAACCCTGACAGAACCTTCTGGACCTACTGATGGTCCAGGACCGCCTGGACTGTGTCGACTCAGATGCAGCTCAGTTGAGTTTGGACCTTTATACTCCACCCTCCTGACCTCCTTTGTCTTTGCTGCTGACCCAGCAGCTCCCCTCCTCCACCTCCTCCACCTCCTCCTTTGGCTCCGTGTTCAGGTTCTGCCGCTCGTCCTCCGACTCCCTCCGTGGAGCGGCAGGGTCTCTCACCACGTCTTCCATTGACATCTCCCCCTCCAGCTCCTCCTCGGTTTCCTCCTCCACCCGACCAACAGTGTCCGGAATAATCTCCACCTCGATGTCCGAGGAGTCCTTGCTCTCCTTGAACCACACCGTCTTCTGTCCCTGCCGTCTCCGCTGCTTCATCCTCTTGTCGTACTCGTCTTCATCCTCTCTGTCCCTCCTGGCCTGCCGGGCTGACGGACTGCCCTTGGGGATGTGGTTGGTGTAGATGCCGCAGGAGGAGCAGTGGTGACTCCGCCTCTCCAGAGGAAGGACTCGGCCCCCAGCTTGAGGGAAGGTGCTCCGTCGAGGTGTGGAGTTGTTGCATCGTCGACTCTGCTCACCCTCAGTCTGGAATCCATTATTAGTGAACTGCAGTGAGTCTCGGTGTCCACTGCGGGGCAGCGCTGTCTTCAGACAAGGGCTCAGACACTGCAAACAAGACAAGGGCGCCCCCACCAGGGACAAAGTAGAGAACTTTTATCTTTTTTGGTCGTGTTTGAGCAAAAACTAAAGAGAAAAATCCCCTCGTCGACTGCTACCTTCTAATCCTCACAAATCAAATCCACTCGCGTCAATGACTCGGAATTTCAACCCTGAGACCAAAAAAGAGCAGAAATGCAAACATCCCCACCTCACACAGATTTCTCACGGCGCCATTTCCCTTCAACAGAAGAGAAACCAGAAAGCCAATCACGATGAGGCAGAGGACCAGCAGAGCGGCCATGACTAGGCCCAGCAGAGCCATGTCTCCGGGACGGTAGCCCACATTGGAGGGTGATGGACTGGCCATGGCTGGAGAGGAGACACATAAGGACATATATAGAAATACAAGAAATTTCTAAAAAGGAACCACAGGTTGGGCTGCACTGCCATGTGTGGCCCCTAGGGGGCAGGCATAGTTAAGAGCTGCTTTCCTGACTACTGGGAGTTCTTTTGCACTAGTTGCACCAAAAATATCTGCCAAACCAACCTGTCGTTGAGCTGGACCTGGGCTCAGTAAGAACTAATTTGAATTCAACAACCATTGATGATCTAGATGTCACAATACTGACCCCTGCTGGTCTTACCAGGTATGACCTGCACAGAGACAGCAGCCGAGCCGTACTCCCCTGTTACTGTGTCCACTGCTCTGAGCTGAGAAGATAAGAAGATAAAGTCATCAGTCAGAACAGTCAGAACAGAACTGCAGGGGGCGTCGTCGGGTCACGGCAGCCGCTCACCTGCAACGCGAAGGACTCGGTTTTCACGACTCTCTTCAGGATCATGAAACCATCTGAAGTCACATTCACGTAGCTGCTGTACTGGACCTCGTACTTCACGTCTGGATTCACTCCCTGAGACAAAGACACAGAGGACGGTGACAGACAGCACTGACTTACTAACTTGTGGCAGACCAGGGGAAAAAATAAGGTCCAGGGCCGGATGTGGCCCGTCTGTCTTTGTGATCGGGCCGTTTGTATTGTGATTATCCTCACTTTCACCTGCAATGTCAGGATTTCCCCCATAGATGGCATGGTAGAGGCTGAAAGCATGACTTTTGTATGTCATTCATCTCAGTTCAGTCAAATAGTCCTGACCCAGTTTCCCTGTCAAGCCTTAGGAACCACAACACACACAAACACATACAGTAAACTGCATGTAGTGTATGCCCAGTGTACACACAGGCGTCCCTCGCTCTCTGTCTCCCTCTACTGTACAATGTTTTAAAATATACATCTCTATATATAGAGAGAAAAGAAAACAGTGGCATTTTGTATCACATTCCTACAGGTCTGTAAGTAGGTGTAGTACTGGTCCAAGGTCAACTCTTCATCCAAGAGTCTACCTCAGTTCTGGTGTCAACCTCAAAGAGGCTGCAGACCTTTGAAACAAAAAAGGAGGCCAAACATCTTGAAGAAACCTCCTCTGTCCAGTTCATCTCCATGACTGAGAAGCTACAACAACCTGGACGCACAGATACGTAGGATTTATGACTTTCCTATGGTTTTGACGATGTCTTCTTCAAGGTGTGTAAAGGCTTAATGTATACATTCATCCCTGCGTCTTGTTCCAGACCCAGAAATGAATGAATTCAGATAAATATATTGATCATGTAAAAACTGAGGGATACATAAATATATATATATATATATATATATATATATATATATATTTTTTTTTCCTCACACTGCCAAAGTCTTCGTCCCTGGCGCGGACTCTGAAGGGTCGGTTTGTGATGCGGTCTCGGAGGATCATGCTCTCAGGGACAGAGTTGCTGTAAATGAACGCTTCATAACGTTCTTTCTCAAAGCGTGGAGGGTTCCTGCTCCTCTTCATCACGTCGATGGTCAAGAGTGTCACAGCAAACTGGTCTTTGTTCGTCACCTGGTATGCCTGGCAACAGGTAAAAGTGAAAAAGATTCCTGCTATAAATTCCAATGGAAGTCTACATCACTGGGATTTCTGTCATTTTCAATGTTACCAGGATGGTCAGAGTTATTGGGCCGATAATATCGGCGGCTTTGGTCATGGTGACGTTCCCTGTTTCTTCATCAATCTGGAAAATGTTTCCCTCGTTTCCTGGAGATCAACAAAAACGATGATTAACAGAAAACAAATGAAAAAATTAGTCAGGAAGATTTTTTTCCTCAGGACAAACCTCGCAAAATTCTGTAGTTGATGATTTCACTCCTGTTTCTGTCTCCATCCCTGGCAAACACAGGTCCGGGCTCCAGCACCAGCGGCCCCTCCTGGTGGAGAAATGAATCAACTCATAGTTTTGTTGTCAACAAATATTTCCTGAATAAAATTAAAACCAAACTCTGAACTCTGAACATTGGCATAAGAACCACAATGTATTTGTTAAAAATTAATTAGTAAGATTAGATTGGAAAAATGAACTGCGATGCTGCCATCTAGTGGCGTTCACCTTCAAATGCAGCTGTTTTTCCCCAGAGTAACTCTAAGGGCACATTCTATTTGGGGAGGTGTGATGGGGTTTTCTTTATTGAAGGGACAGTGTTGCTGAGAGGACATGACATGACATCCCTAACCCTCACCCTAAAGAGTAGACGTCAAAGAGAATCCTGAGGTCTCTCACCTCCTTCTCCGTCAGGTTGACTTTAGTTTTGTAGCCGGTGCTCACACACAGTTTGGCATTTCCTACATTGGTCCTCAAACAGGGCTGAAACCACGGAGGCCGGTTGTCCACGTCCTTCACCACAACGGTGATGGTGGCCACTGAGGTGAAGAAAGGGTCGTTGGAGGCGGAACCGTTGAACGTATCCTAAAACACAGGAGAAGGGGCGTGACTGGGGGAAGAGATTGGTCGCCCAGCCCTGCCATTGTCAGCCATACCTGGACATGTAGAACCAGGGAGATCTTCTGAACCACTTCAAAGTCAAGGAGGATCTTCACCACAAGCTTTGGATTGGTGGCCTTCTCCAACTGGAAATATTTATCCTAGGTAGATGGTAACAGGTAGATGACCTCAGATTCAGCCGAGCTCAATAAGACTGAGAATGAATGAAGACACTTCAAAAAGTAACTTGTGTTTAGGTGCAAAGTTTGATTGGTTGTTGGAGAACAGCTGACGATGAGGAGACTGAACTGGTCATGGTTGACACCGAAGATGAAGAATTTGATGGATGTGAAGAAGAGGAGGGAACTGGAAAAGTCTTGTACAGTGGTTTTCAGCTGAATGGACGGTGAGCAGAGATCCTGTTCACCACCGTTATTTTTTTTCAACAAAATTCCAAATCGATCCTAATGCAACACAGCACAGCTGCAGACCCTCCAGAAGGTCAAACATTCACTGTCACTTTTTCATTTCACTCTTCATCACCAAAATGGTAGGAAGGGGGCAGCGGCGAGCGTTTGCTTACAGTGGTCGACTCCAGGCGGTAATACAGAGGCGTGGAGTCCACGTCTGTGGCTTCGATCAGTCCAACGGTGGTGTTGACCGGTGTGAGCTGGAGAAGAAGAACAACAGCCATGACGTCGTTCGTCCTCCATATCATCCAGACCTGTGGAGCAGAGCAGGGAGACTCTCACCTCGTTCACCTCCAGCACGTAGTGGTTTTGAGCAAAGTTGGGGGGGTTGTCGTTGACATTGTCCACCAGGACGTCCACAGACACATTGACCTGGAGAAAAACACAGAACTCTTATACACATATATATTTAGACACACACACACACACACACACACATATATGTATCTAAATATATATTTATATATGTGGCAAGAAAAGAATTGCAGTTTTGTCAATGATTCTGTAAATGCACTGTGCTGCTCTGTGGAACAGTGACCAGTGTGCGATTCTTAAGACATGTCAACAACAACTCTGGATGGTATCACAACTCTCACACTCTTCTTGCAATAAGTCACATATTTTTCATCTTCATCAGAACAAAATGAATCTATTACCGAGGTAGGACATGATGTTTGTGGGAGCTGCAGCCAATCTTCTCTGTATTTAAAACTAGGAGCTAATGTGCTGAGAGCAGAGAATTTCTGTGTGTTCTACTTACAGATCTGTAGCTTCCTCTGCTGCACTGCACCACCACCACAAGGAGCGCACTGGGCAACGACTACAAGGAAAGCACTGATGAAGTGACGTTGTTAAAAGATCATTGACATCAAGGTGACAGTCACCGCTGCTTCTCTTTGACCGGATTAGAGATGTTTACAACAAATGCTGATGCAGTGGAGCCCTTAATCTCAAGCTAGCAAACACTAATCCAACATCTCCACCCTTGATTAGAGCTGTTGCCAAGTCGTCCTCCGTCCTCTGTCTCTCACTCTTTCAGTCTTCAAAAGCTGCTCCTTATCCATTTCCAAATTAATCAGAAAAACTAAATAACACAGAGATGTTAAACATTTAATATTCAGCACATTCAGAGGAGGAGACTCCGGCGACTCCTCCTCTGAAAGCGCTCCGTCAGATTCATCAGAGCTCAGGTTCTGAGGGAGGGACGTCCAATTTCTCCTCAGCTATAAGAAGCGTCCCTTCCTTTGTCTCTTCCTTCCTGTCTTGCCCTCACCTTGTTGTATCTGTCCATGTCTATGTTCTAGACGTTTATATTTCTGCAGGGACAAAACGAATTCATTGATTTTTAATGGGTGAAAATGCAATGAGGAGATGGACCGAGGAGATGGACCGAGGAGATGGACCGACAACGGCTGCTGTGGACGTATCTTCACTCATGCATTCATACACATTTATGGAAAGACAGATCTTTAGTAAAGGTTTATGGGTAATTGTTATATACATATACAGTATATATATATCCATCACTACCTATTGATTTTAAAGAGTGAGTTGGTAAACTGAGTTAGGCTAAACTAATGTATTATTCATGGAACTCACCTCGTAGTCGAGCCCCTTCTTCACCATCAGAACATTTCCCTTCAGGTAGAACAGATCTTCGGGGTTGACCTTGATCGTGAGCGTCACATCGTTGCCCGAGCTGATCTGCACCACCTGCAGGTCGGCTGTGTTGTTTTCAGGGACAGTCACTGGACCAGGAGGAACTGAACAAACTGTAACGACAACAACATCATTACATAAGAATCTGCATAGAAAACTAAAGTCTTTAAGGGAAGGGAAGACATTTTCAATGAGATTGCGATTGTTGTTTTATTCTCTCTCTCTCTCTCTCTCTCTCTATAATAACCCTTTATCAAGAATCGTGGAAATGTAAAAAAGTAACGTAAAGGTAAACACCGTCATCCAGGGATGACCGGACTAATCAAGAAGAACGAGTGTGTGGAAAAGAAGCAGAGTTTGAGATGTCACAAGAAGAAACTGGGCTGAAGGTCTCAAGGACACATTGACAGAGAACACTGTAAACCAGGAACCGGACAGAACCAGAACCCAGAGAACAAACCAAATTCATCTGAAAGCAGGCTGCAAAAAAAAAAAAAAAAAAAAAAAAAAAAAAAAAAAAAAAGAAAAAAAAGAAAAAACACAACTCCAATAATAATAATAATAATCAATATAGTAACAAATGTCCATTCTGACCACATGGACTAAACCCACTGCACTGGGCTTGGAGGATGCTGAGTAACTTAACAGACTTTACCAGGACCACCGTAACTCTGTCAGTGATGAGGAAACATCAGAAGGTTGTCTGCTTGATACTTACACCTCTGAGCCTCGCAAACAGCACAAAAGAAACCAAGAATCAGAGTAAACCCCAAGATTCTGCCGACAGGTTGAGTCTTCAGCTCCAGTTCCATGTCCTGATCTCATAGGCAGCTGCTGACAAAGTCCTGCAGAGGACGAGAGTCCGTGGTACCAGCTGGTACTCCACCACATAATGCCCCGTCTGTGCTGCCCAGAGAGTGGGAGTCGACTATAGCCGCAGTGTTTTGTGATTTCATCTTACGGACACATACTGCATGAAGCGCCGAGTGGCCGAGGACTCGAGAACCGCCCACCAAAATACTTGCATTTGTATGAGTTGGAATAGCTGCCCTGATGCATTCAGTGAGGAGTCGGCCACAGGAGGGTGAAAATCTCACAATTGAACATCTAAACTCATCCTCATCCGTTCTTCTGTTCTGTTCTTCAAGTTCTCCAGTCAGAAACAAACCAGGCCGTGATACAAGTCAAGGACTTTACGACGTGAGGGCTCAGTCCCCTCAGCGGGACAGTGAGTTTGGTGAATTTTGTTGAAGACAAATGAAAAGATAAACAACGGACTCCATTGTTTTCTTATCAGAGCCAATAAAACAACAGTATTTTTGGAGATAAGACAAATTTGCACAAAGCATTTCATCTCTCAGCAGCCGGACGCTGAGCAAAGACACAAAGAGGCAAACAGAGACACATGATGTCTTCACATGTAAACAAGGGCCCACAGTGTGTACACACACACACACACACACACATTCATTCATTCATCTGCACACACAAGTTTGGCCCCCCACCCCCATCCTCCCATTTACTGCGTGGGTTCACAGTGACACCACAGGCCTGAAACCGTATCACTCTTCTCCATCGGTGGTTTGACTTTTCAATCATCAATTCCTGTTTGGTTCTATATGAGTCACAAATGACATCATGACAAAGTCGGACATAAAGGCTGAAATGCTAAAGCTTTGACAGGTGAGGTTAGAGATGTTCTAAACTTTACTTAGCACCGAGTTCCTTCTGCAGAATTTGCTTTCTCCAAAGGAGAACCATGGGAATCGAACTCTAGTCGCAGTGATGTGGTAGAAATAAACAGAATTGGATCAATTGCCTCGTTTCTCCCCTTCCAGCAACAGCTCCACACCCCCCCCAGGTGGTTGGATCAGTCAGTCGCAACAGTGATCAGTATACATTTGTCACAGTTTTCATCCAAATCAGTGCCCGTCAGTTTCTTCATACTCTGTCGGTCAAAATAATAATCAATAGAGAAAAGGCTGTGGTGGTTTTCAGCATGAACTCCTGTCAAGGCCAGAAGAACAAACCCAAACAGATGTTTACATCTACTTGTTTATATATTCTTTAACCAACTGGTGATAAAAGAGACATTCAAACCATAACTGAAATCACAGTTAACCCATTAGAAATGTAAGATTTTACTATCACATCTTTTGGCTCATTCTGGCTTTTTTGACCACGTTTAATCCCCTGCTTGATGAAGTTACATTGTCCCCTTTCAACTCAACAATAGTGTAGAGTAGAGGTCAATAGTTTGCTCTCTGCTTAAAAAAGAGCAAGATATTTTTAACCAGTGGTTTGAAAACTTTAGAAAGAGAAACTCCAGCTCTGGCAAAGGTCTCGCAAACTGGTACAAGATGAATGAGTGAACTATACTGTGTGAAATCCATGTCACTAAAAGACCTGAATTAATACTGGATTCAAGGGCTTCTTTTATTTTTGACTAATCCATTCCTTCGAGTCACATCGCAGGGTGAAAAAGCTGTTTCTGGTGGAGAAGAAGATCAAGATCGGACATTAATATTATTCATCTGAATAACCACAGAGCAGCTGCTGATTAATCACAATTAATCATGACTAATAACAGTCACAATGTAGCATTAAATAAAAATCCCTTCTAATCCTGATATTTATATATATCTACTGTAGATCACGACGCTGGAGCAGTGGAACAGTACATTGCCATGTATTGCCATTCTACAGGCAACATGGTACACAGTTTGGCCTCCACCTACCAGCTCCTCCATCATCCAGATGTGACCTCTGCATTTAACCCATCACCAGAGTGACCCGTGGCAGCTGGTGTCTGAACACAAGGATCTACACCTGCAGGTTTACTCCTACTTTTTGACAACCCGGTGGTCCAGCAAATCTCCACCTTTTGAAAACAAATAATGCATCTTTGTAGCTACCACTGATAGACAACAAAACACGTTTGAACAGACTGCACTGCACCTGACGTGAGTTGAATCCACACGCACACACACACCTGTCACACTGACGTCTGCAGGAACCACACGTGATGCTGAAGATTCTATAGTTGGTCCTCAGGCTCGTGACTCAGTGTGAGAAGATAATTAAGGGCACAAACACCCTGACATCAGACCCCAAAGCCACTGAAACAGAAAAAAAATTAAAATAAAACAACAACTCGTGATGAGCATGTGAAGATTTCAACTTTCAGCTGAGAACAAAATCTGTATCCTGAGGTTAGACGCTGCAGCCTCCAGGCTGGACGGATGGACGGGTGGATGGGTGGGTGTATAGGTCAAAGGATGGATGGATGGATGGGTGGATAAGTGGATGGATAAGTGGATGGGTGGGTGGTTGGATAAGTGGATGGATGGATGGTGGATGGATGGGTGGGTGGGTGGATGAATGGGTGGATGGATGGATAAGTCAAAGGATGGGTGGATGGATGGATGGGTGGGTGGGTGGTTGGATGGGTGGATGGACAGGTGGGTGGTGTGTGGTTCAGGTTTTTCCTCCTCTGCTCAACCATCATCCTTAATTTTGTCCAACATTAGTCCTTTAAATGTAGACGATTGAAATCTTAACTGGTTTGTTACACAGGTAAGAAAAAAAACAATAATATTGTTTGACTGAAATATCGACGCCCTCTCAAAATAAATCAATGCTTATGTCACTTTTTCAAAGTTTTCAGGAACCAGGAAAAACTGACCTTCTCTAGTGACTGTGGACAGACTGTGGACAGACTGTGGACAGACTCTTCCTCCACAGGACACGGGGAACATTGTGAGATTATTTAGGCAAAAGAAATGAAAGATTTTGCCCTGAATTGTCAGAGAATGATGACCGTGAATATCTATTTGCAGTAAACGACGAAAGATAAAGGTCGTTAATGTTCTTATTAATGAAGGTTCGTCAGACTCTCTTTACAACCAGCTGATTGGTGACGTCTGCAGCCAAACTCCTCCTCCTGTTGAACTCATCAGATTTGATCTGGATCGAAGCCCTTGCCCTTTGATTGGTTCTCCGTGCAAACATCCTCCCCTGTAGACCGGAGGCTGCGGCGGTGAAGTAGGCGCACAACGCGGGGATGGATGGGGACGCAGGGAAGCGGACGCGCTGAGGGAGAGCGGACTCGAGCGCGCACTCGTCCCGCAGATGAAACCCAAAGCGCAGCAAGTGTCCGTAGGCGTCGGACACCGACGAACATGTGGGAGAACTCCACCGACGCGCGGGCTGCGACCGTTCACCGCAACGTGTTCGCTCTGGTGTTCGGGATCCTCCTGATCGGCAGCGTCACCGCTGGGAACGTGCTCGTGTGCGCGAGCGTGTATCTGGAGAAGGCTCTGAAAACTACCACCAACTACTTCATTGTAAGTCTGGCGTTCGCGGACCTGCTGCTGGCCGTGCTGGTGCTGCCGCTCTTCGTTTACGCAGAGGTAAAAACACTGTGGACCAGTGGAGACACCAGGTGTCCGAACACCTGGTGTCAATGATTTGGGCTCTGCCTTCGTGCTGCACAGTAGTTGGACACAAATGACTGGTCATATGACTATTCTATGGGAGTCATATTGAATAAATATATACTGTGTATATATACACACACACACATAGTCTGTGATTCCACATGTTTTCAGTGTTTCCTTCCAGTTTCAGGGCGGCGTTTGGTCCTTGAGCGCAGTGACATGTGACAGTTTGATGACCATGGATGTGATGCTCTGCACTGCCTCCATATTCAACCTCTGTGCCATCAGCGTGGACAGGTATCACATGACACATTTGTGTTCCTGTCTGGGTGAGGACACAGACATACAAACGAATCCAATTTGTCTCATGTGCAAATGGTTCTAATCCCAGGACTGTAAAAAGAAGTTGTGTCTCAGGGGACAGAGGACAGTTGATTGTTAACAACACGCTGCCCCCTAATGGAGTGTGTGTGTGTGTGTGTGTGTGTGGTGCAGGTTTATCGCCGTGTCCATTCCTCTGAATTATAACCGTCAGCAGGTGGACCATCGTCAGCTCATCTTACTGTCGGCCACCTGGCTGTCTGCACTTGCTGTGGCTTCGCCGGTCATCTTTGGCATCAACGACGTGCCTAACCGTGACCCCAGTGAGTGCAAACTGGAGGACCATAATTACGTGGTCTACTCTTCGGTCTGCTCCTTCTTCATCCCTTGCCCTATCATGGTCCTCCTGTACTTGGGAACTTTCCGCGGCCTTCGGCAGTGGGAAGAAGCTCGTCGGGCCAAACTACGCAGCAGCGTCGACGCCTGCCGAAAGTTGCAGCGCGCTGCCGTCGCCACGGCGCTGCCCCCGCTCGCGGGCAGCATCCCCGGGCCTCTGCCCATGCCCTTGCCCAGAATCCTCGAGAGGGACTTGGCCCCATCTTGGCCGGATGACGAGGACAACTACACAGAGCACGTTCCTTTCCCCGGACAGTACCAGGAAAACTCCGTGGCCACGGTGACACCGAGTCAACGGCAGCATCTGAAGAAGACAGCCAAGATTAACAGCAGAGAGAGGAAAGCCATGAAGGTGCTACCTGTGGTAGTAGGTGGGTCCCAACTTTTCCCCAATTCAACTCTACCAGGTTCCTACCAGGTTCCTACCAGGTTCCTACCATGGTCCTAACATCAAGTCAGGGTTAAACAAGAAGTTATAGCAGTGTCAAGCATTCGATCCAATTACAGAGAAACAAAGTTCCAACCCTAACCCTGAACTGTTGTCCACCACTGTAGATGATCGGCCTTTTTCCTGTCGTGCCATAGTGATGGTCAGATCAGTGGTCAACTTCCTTCACCTCAGCCAGAACAACTCTGTCAAACCAACTTCAGTTCCAACAGATCCAATTCACTGCGTCTTTCACTTCCCTCCTCTTCATCTTCAGTTTCAGTTTCTCACTTTAACAGTTTCAGGGGATTTCAGTGTCAACCAGGATCAGTTCAGTCTGGTTGATGTTACTGAGATGTTCACTGGTGATTCCAGCCTGGAGTTGGACATACACTTCAGAAGAAGTGTCTGTGAACTGGTGGGGTCCTTAAACACACCACGTTACGTTATAGTGAAGACCAGCAGAGTATTTTTTTTTTTTTTCCAATTACGGTCTACTGCAGTGTTACTGTCCAATCACAGTACAGTATTAGTCTCTAACGCAGTAGTCGTACTGCTCCAACAACACACCCACAGGTGTGTCATCAGAACTTAACAAAGTAGAACTTCAATATTTTGACAGATTTCTGAGCATTGTTACAGGTCAGTGAACACAACCCTGTTGATAAATGAGAAAATGACTGGAAAATGAAGTACTACTACTACTACTACTACTACTACTACTACCTTCTACATCCTTAGATTCTTATGGTATTTGTGTATAAAAACTCATTAATAATTGTTATCTATAGTGTGGATAATACGTGCGTTTATACGCGTCAAGGTGCTTAAAATGCTCCAAACTATTCGGTCTACTATTCGGTCTACTAGTCGGTCAGTCAGTCGGTCGGTCGTTCTATGCCTATAAAGACAAAACAAACACAAACAACAGAAGTATTTGATGTTTTTTTTTCTCTTCTGGACAATGAACTTAACGGAGTAACCTTTATCTCCTGTGTTCACCCAGGGTGCTTCCTCTTCTGCTGGACGCCGTTCTTCGTTGTCCATACGACACGAGCCTTGTGCTTAACTTGCAGTATTTCTCAGAACCTGATGAGCTCCGTCACCTGGCTGGGCTACGTCAACAGTGCCCTCAACCCCATCATCTACACTATTTTTAACACAGAGTTCAAGAAGTTTTTCAAGAAATGTTTCCGTAGCTGCTGCTAACCATTTCCACCTGCCAGTTGCAGCAGACAACCACTGACAAACGGGCGTTTGGTCCAACATCTCCTTGGAGGAGTCTTAGAAATACAAGCTTACTTATGTATCTGTCCAAATGTCACTGCCACTGAGATGCTGGCAGCTGATCTACATCAGAGTTTCACAAACCTTCTCCAGCCACAAGACAAAAATACCACTGATGTACATGAGATGTAATGTAATGTAATGTAACAGCCCAGGTGAGTGTAAAACCTGGGCCTGTTCAGAACACCAGGCTGCAGGAACAGAAACCAGGCACACACTCATCTTCAACCAAGTCTCTTGTTCAGACATCTCCACTGCTTCTCCACATGGATCACCTCAGCACCATCACTGCTCTTGATATCAACATAGCATAAGATGCTGCTGTTTTCTTTTTATAACACAATATGTGGAAAAAGAATTTCTTTTTTATATATAATTTTTAGCCTTGTCCATGACTTATGCTGCACTATGTTTGACTTATTGTGCATTTTTCTAAATGGAATAAATACAACTGCTAACTGCTTAAAAGGCTAAATGAAATTTGTAAAAATGAATAATTAGAATAATCTGTCAATATGTTCATTTGTTACAAGTCCAACCTGAGGCCTTCAGTCTCTGCCTAACGGTGGGAAAATATAGTTTCTTTTCATTTGACAATGGAGCATTGTTAATTGCAGGAATCACTATCTGGATGTGGGGAGAAAATCCCTCTGCTGTCCCACTGCTGTCCCTCTGCTGTCCCTCTGCTGTCCCACTGCTGTCCCTCTGGGTTCATCATCATTCGTGCTTTGATCATTGATGGGGATCCAAGAGTATTTTTGAATTTTTAAAGGAACTGAGTTTCTTGCTTGCTCCACGCGATGCTTCAGTGATGACACCTCAGAGAGAAGCAGATGCTATTCTTGGATGGTGTTAACAGCAAACTTCTGATGACACCATGTCAGTGTCACACATTTACTCCTTTCCAGACAGGAGAGGTGAAAATTGGGGGATAAATGTAGGCACTGGTTTAGAAAAAAATAGAGTTGAATTATCTTCCTGCACCAGTTGATGCTGTTCTAGATCATTGGGGGAATAACAAGGAACGTGTTGGACCACTGATGTTCCACATGATTTTCATTTCATTTTACTGGACTTAAGCAGAAGATACTTCAAGTAACCTTGTCACAACTACTAAGATATCTTAAAAATATACAGTACATTAGCCAACAACATTAATAAACAAGTGCCTTCAGATGAGAACACACACACACACACACACACAATTAGAGAACAATATCTATACCATTAATTTTTTCTGAAAAAGTGTCACCTTCACTGTTCAATAATGGATGTACTTTTTGTCATGTCTACATCCTGCTGCCAAAACACTTTCATGAATAATAAAAAAAAATCATTATTTAGCAGAAAACACAGTGACCTGCAGAGAAGGACTGAAGCATGGAAACATGTAGTGTCAGGACTGTGCTCTGATTGACTTCCACAGGACAACACCAGTGTCTCACTATGCCCTGGGGGGATTCTGGTCCACTCGTCTTCAGTCCCGTCCACAGTTTGACAGAGGTTCTCTGTGGGGTTGAGATCAGGGCACTGCTCTGTAATGGTGTCAGTTTCTAGAAGCTGCTCCACTGGTTTTGCTGTGTTCTCGTGTACAAACACTGCAGGCTGATTGGGTGATGAAGGGAAGGAACCAGACCAGTGGTTCTCAACCTGGGTTCGATCGAACCTTTGGGGTTCGGTGAGTCGGTCTCAGGGTCTCGGTGGAGCCTCTGCCGTGAGGGTCAAGACGCTGCGGAGGTCAAGACACACCAACTCACCCTAATAAAGTAGGGTTTGGTGAATGCGCATATGAAACTAGTGGGGTTTGGTAGCTCCAACAAGGTTAAGAACCACTGAACCAGAAGTCGTTGAAGATTGACTCCACCAAGTAGCCCCAAACCCTGGTACCTCCACCTCCACCTTTCACTGACTTCTTCACACACTTTGGGTTCTGTCCTTCTCTAGTTGTGTTTCCCTTCTGATCCAAATAAATAAATCTTACAGAAACCAGTTCTCCTCTGTCCACACCACAGAGCCTCGTCCTCGTTAATGTCCTGACACTGAATGACGAGACAGAATTTAACCTGTTCAGCGCTGAACTGGAGAGCGACTCCAGCTGCAGTGTGTAAACGGTTTCCCAGTGAGACCCACCTCAGTGTCCTGTCCTCTCTGTATTTGTCTTTCATGGACGACCAGCCTTCTTTGGGGACTTGAACGAGTTTGCGATGTTGTAAAGATTCAATATTCATGACATCACAGATTTGGAACAAATTAACACCAATAACTTGTAAACTCTCTGTCAACCAGAACCAGTCACCTCTGCATTTAACCCATCAGCTCTTCAACCACTTGGCCACCACTGCCAAGGAGGTTCCTAAAGGTGTCCTAAAGACCAGTGTGTTTCCGGCTAAATAATGTTGTTGTTGTTGTTATTGAAAAGTCTTAGTTATTTTGTGATAAAAGTGATTTGATAGCAGGATGTAGACATGGAAAAAAAACTCCCTAACTTTCTGAGCAGAAGAAAATCAGTTATTTATAGATGGTTCTCTATTTTGATCTCTAGTGTATTGTGTTTTTTCCATGGGACAGTGAATGCACCACTGATATCACTGGCTGTGATTTTAACCAAATATACAGTAACTACAGTAAGTTGTGATCATTGTAGGTAACACTGGCTGTCAAGATTTACCACAAGAAAAACAAACACCCGTCATTGGTCAATCACAGGTCATCGGTGAATCCAAGCATTGAATCTGACAAATGATAAAATAATAATAATGATAATAAAAAACGTCCGACTCAGAGCTGAGACAGTATCTACTAATACAAGACCTAGTCAGGGTCACGGTGATTCTAGTTAGTCTTCTGGTTTGATCAAAATAATAGACTCAACTGATCAAACATTTTTAATTGAACATAGAACCACAAACTCACTCCTATTCAGCGGCACTCACCAGGTCTGCACGGCGGTCGCGACAACCTTCTTCCTCGGGCAGCGCCGACGTCGACTCTCCACAGGCCTCCACGCTACATAATGAAAAGGTTCGGGTTTCGAACACCCGCATTTTTGTCACGTACGTTCGCAGACGAACTCTGGATCTGAGCCGACAGCATCCAAGATGGCGGCGCTGCGAAGTGGCTAATTAGCTCATTGCTAATTCAATGAACGGTCAGTGCTATTTCGGACTCCAGTAAAGAAGTCTTCGAGTGACTTCGTAAATAAAACATCACGTTTATATAAATAGTCAGAATAAAACCAGTTCAATGTTTAATTTTTAAAATGGATTCATCTCCGTGTTCAGCGTTGTCGGTCAGTTTGACGTCATCCGTTCACCGACTGGACGTTTGTAGGTGAAAATAGTCAAGATATGAAATGAGGCCAATAAGTTAGTTTGCTGCTCACACACACACACACACACACACACACACACACACAGAGAGAGAGAGACTTCAACACCAGGACTTCATTCTAAACATTTAGATCTTTTTCATACACACATTTAAAAGTGTAACTGAAACCCCATTCTCCACAAGGAAAGACCAAGACAACAGACACAGGACGAAGATAGAACAGACTTTTGTTTGGTTATGAAGCTCAGAATAATCAAAAAAGTGCAGGAAACGTTTGTACAGTTGATTTAATAATTTACAGCATTACATTATTTTCTCAAATATACCTTTATACAACACAAACTCTGAAAGTTTCAGTGTTCAATCTCTACGGGGTTAAATACCAGAAACTTTGCAGCATTTGGTTCAAACCCAGGAAAGGTTCAAAGTCCTTTGACAAGACATATGACATCCGGGTGGTCAATGATGTGGTTCAGGAAGTGGACTTCACACATACTAGTGCAGGGACACTTCACTGATCGCTGTGTGTTGTGGCACAATCAAGCTACACAGTTCACTTTCCTTTTCTTTCTGCTCTCAGATCCCAGGTCCAAGTGAAACCCACCTGTATCTGTCACCTGACCCTTTGTTCCGCTGCTCCCTCCTGTCATTTATTCACCTTGAACCTCAGACCTTCTGTAAAACAATTCCATCAAAGCAAACAACGTCAAATCTCCAGAAAACAACACAAAGAAATGTTTTTTTCCCCGTGAACAGGGATCAGTGTTCAAAACATGTTGAGTGGTTTGAGAAAAGTAACTCATATCATCATCATCTCAAACATCTTCATCGTATTAAATCAGAATAATGACATGGCAGTGATGTAACTGTTTGTACCTACTGTGCCACTGCTGCTGTTGTCATTGTTCATGTGCATTGAATCACCTTTTATCCTTTGTGTTACTAACTTCATTATCTAATGGTGTTGCAGAATGGATCCAAGTCTGAAGAAAACTTTTTTTTCTCTTCAAAACATCATGTTATATATGTGATACTAAACAAGGTACAAAAGCCAAGATTCCGATGAGGAATGTGTCGTATTTTTTGGTCAATAAACATAAAAACATGCAATGATTTGTGATTCTGAGATCAACCAGACTGATATAGTCATGCAATGTTTAAATGTTTAAAAGTTCCAGGGCCCAGATCAATGGTGAGGCTTCTGTCAGGAAGGGCATCCAGCCAAAAACAAATATGTTGGTCAGCAAAACCGTTTCCATACTGGAAATTTGACTATTGAACCAATATATATATATAGAGAGAGAGAGAGAGAGTCATATAATATTGGACGTCACAATGAAAAACAGACTCACACTCATGTCCTCCACAGCTTCAGCCATTAGAGCTTCAAGCTCAGACTTCCAGCCCAGGACATCGACCAAGGCCTCCACCCCACTGAGTACATCACCCAACTGCGCAACGTCCTGAGGACGACGGCCCCAGACAAACGGCCCAACCAAGTCCCTGTTGATGAGCAGACGAGGGACACAGCTGCGCACAGCTCCAGCCAGGCTGGCAAAGGGCTCCACCTGCAGGCCGAAGAGCAAACAGTGGAACTATAATCCGAGTTATTATTGCGACTGAGAATGTCTCTTCTCCCATGCATTCTCTAAACAGGGTGTCATCATTGAAAATGAGATTTGTAACTATGTCACTTGGACTGTCGGTTTCCATTCACTCACCTCCAGTGAAGTGCCCATGACAATGAGCAGATCGGCCGAGGGAAAGTCTGTCAGATACTTGAGAAAATACTGCGGAAGCTCCTCCCCGAAAAACACAATGTCGGGCTTTATCACACCTTTACAAGTTGGACACTTGGGGACGGTGCCATTTAAGACGTCAGTCTGAGCAGCAATGAAAATAAGAAGGGAGTTCACTAAAACATTTGACAGTACCAAATGCAACATAAGAATAAATGATAAATGACATATATTTATCATTTGAAATCCATACACAGTGGTAGAACAGTGTCCACAGCAGCCGTCCTTAGTTGACCTGCTCTTATCTCCATTGCATTTTCCCACCCATGCAGCTTTATATAGTGTTCATTAATTCCATTCTAATTCCATGGCTATCGAAACAAACTCCTTCCCTGAGAGTGCTACGTCCGATCATCAGGTTCTGAGGGAGCTCCATGTTTTGGCAAATCTCCTCTCATGTCTGTGACATTCTAAGCCCACTGACACAGAGACCGAGGAGAGCAGATAGATGGCGCTGTAGAGATAGATGGCGCTGTAACTGAAACATTCTCTGAGTGTAATCCATCATTGTGACCTCTGTTGGGTTGGATGTTCTTCTCTGACTAACTTCTATCAATGACCACCTCAGTGGTTCCTCACTGATCTGACTGACGGAGCTGAGGGCTGACCTGGGATCAGCTCTGAGGAGCAGTTGGAACCTGATGTGTTATCAAGTTGCTGACCCGTCATTTAGTCATAAGGTTTGTACCTACTGTGAAAACAGAAACCCAGTCGTGGTGAAGGTGTGTCACCAGGGTAGATTGACACTCACTCGTAGGTCGTCGCCCTTGTATTTCTGGAGGCAGACGGTGCAGGTGGCTGTGGCGAAGGTGCCGTGGGCTTCAACCAGCATCTCAGGAGGAATCCCTGCCACTGCACATGAGCACACTTAAATTAAATCCGAGGGTACCAGTGTTGAAGGCGCGTAGCGATGTCATGACCAACGTACGTCTCTCCAGCCCGTCAATGTTCTGCGTGTACATCCGGAGGAGTTGGCCTTTCTGGTGAAGCAGCCGTATGAAGTAATGGCTCAGGTTGGGTCGGTAGTTTCCTGGGTAGAGTTCTTTGGCGAGAGTGAAGAATGGGTTTGGGTTGTGATGGAAGAAGTTGATCTCAAAGATGGCCTCGGCGTACGGCAGGTCATACTGCTGAAGGTTGTCGTAGAGGCCACTCCCTGGAGACCTGAGGGCCAATGACAAGTAAGTGTGCAGAGAAGATGGAGGAGGTGAACAGAATGATGTGTACCTGAAGTCAGGGATACCACTAGGGGTACTGATTCCCGCTCCCGCCATCACCACCACTCTCTGGTACTGCCATTCTCTGATGTTTTTGGCGATGTCATTCAAAGTCAACCCCTTGACTGCAGAGCCACCGTCACGGGAGGAGAAGAAATCTCGACGTCCATCGACACGGCAAGAGGTTATTTTTCTACGAAAAACAACAACAGGCACAGGGAAAGACCACGCCTATTATAATGAATAAACTGTTTGATATTCATAACCAATCAATATGAAGCGTGTATATTTCTAGTAGATCTGCATGAATCACATGACAACAATGTTGGTTGGTCTTTAGTTTTGTGTAAAACATTGAATCTGGACAAACCAGTGGTCAAAGTTATTTTATACCTTACAAACTATATTTAGTTAAAATCAAAATAAAACCCAAATCAGTAGTAATTATTTCTTCTCTCTCTTCATTTGCAGACATTTTATTGGAATTTTTTTATGGAAGTGTCAGTAATACTACTAATACTCCCTTCAGTACTGAGGAGGTCCATACACTGACGGCCAACTCTAGATGATCTCACGGGCCAAACATAATTAAAACCTGGACCAGGTTTGGCCCCCGGGCCTGAGTTTGGCTCCTGTGTTCTTCGTCCTATTGGTTCTCAGAGCACCAGCTGTATTGACCTGTGCTCCATACCCGGTCGAACCTCGTACCTGGACACGGACGCTGCTCCTTCAGACGCACACAGACGTCGTAGACCACGACCTACAGACAACATGACAGGTCATGACGTAGAACGGTCTCCTGCGTGTAAACTGTGTGCGTGAACTGACCGTGCGCAGTGACCTTGGTTCTAATGGTTGACAGTAACAAGCTGAGAAAACACGTCATAATGACGAAGGCTGGAACCTGTGTCTCCCTGTAACTCAGCTGTACAGTAAAAGCGTCCTCTCAGTCAGTAACTGTAGTCCTGAAACTACAGTTACCACTACGTTGCTAACGACCTAGCCTCACTTCGGTGATAGGTTCGATCCATCAGTGAATTACATTAAAAACAAACCCAATTCATTCAAAATGCCGCTGATTGATTCTGTATTTTAAAACTGAGCGATCGAAGACCGAGCTCCACAGCTTCGGAAATGCACCATTCGTGGTAAACGCGACCCAATCTGCCATGTAAATCCTACACTTCCCATAGTTCCATTATTTCTTCAACAGGTTATCACTAGCGTTGCACATTAGCGCCTCCCTCTGGAGCGGCACAGCATCACTGGTCAAATATGAGAACAACGAGGTAGTCTATACGTTAACAATAAAATAACGAATGAACTCTATCCGCAGCCATGATGACGTAAGTTCGACTTTTAAGCAAGTAAATGTATACTGTATATACGATGATATAATGTATGCTGAAGCTTCATGAAAAGAAATACTGTGTTCCCGAGTTATTTGATTTCTGACGTTGTCTGTGGTACCTGAAAGCAGCACAGCCGCATCTATTTCCCAGAAGACTTTGCGACCAGTAGCATCTGCAAGTCAGTTCGTTAGCCATTTGACAGTGTTTCTAATAGAAGCCAACATCACCTCCTACCCCGAAGAAATCTGCCGCCGCAACGATGAAAGATGTTATTGGTTTCCTCAAACAACAGCAGAGCAGCAGCCCCACACCGGAGATGGCGGCGCAATGGCACAATCTGGAGGATCTATACAACAAAAGGTTAAATACATATGTATATATATATATATATATATATGTGAAGTCTCCGTGCTAGGCTAGGCTAGGCTAGGCTAAGCTAAGCTAAGCTAACCCATTGATTGCAGCGGTCGCTGAGTCATGAAGCTAACTGAAGCTACAGAAGCTGAAATATTTCCCTCTGTGTTTAGTTTACAAACAAATACATGCGACATTAAATGATGCAGAAATCTTATTGAATTGACTTGACAAGTGAGGAACTTGGCTTTACTTTGTTTCTGGTCAACGTAGAATAATAACGGTTGTAATAGTGTAGTCAGTGGGTTAACTCGACAATAGTAACTATTACCATATTTCCATTGCGCTGGTCATCACTTCACCAACAGTCTCTGTACCAACCCAACAAAACGAAGGTTCGAGAAAGCGATGGGGAAAAGTACAATATTAGCACAAGTACATACAGTATTACCCGGTCAATGTCAGAATCGGAACCTGGGCATAAGGACAATAACGGTATTGGTGTCGTACCAAGAAAAGATAGTAAGACAAACGTATACTAAACAAAGTCTGTGTTTGTCTGAGTCATTACTGACATGTTGTTGTTTATGTGGACAGACTGTGGCATCAGCTGACCCTGAAACTGACAGACTTCGTCAAAGAGCCTTGCTTCAAAACAGGAGATGGACTCATACAGGTGAGGGAGGGACACTGTCTTCACTGACTCTTGGTACATTAGAATGTGGTTTGACCCGTTGCTACTGAACAATGACGATAAAGAATTCAGATTCTTAAACTATACAAAAATACCCTTTTTGTACGTGAATGGTTGGTTTCATTCATTAAACCCTTTTAATCCCTTTAGTAAAAAAATGAAAATGAAAATGTTTCCGTTTCTTCCCAAAGCTCTATGAAAACTTCATCAGCGACTTCGAACACCGGTGATGTATAATGTCATGACTTCATAGATTAAAGGCTAGAATTAAAATAACTGATTCCACTCTAATTTCTTGTTCCTCCCTCTCCCCTCAGAATCAACCCACTCTCCCTGGTTGAGATTATCCTGTTTGTTGCCAGGCAGATGTCAGGTAATCTGATGGCTTTGGGAAATGTATTTATTTGTTTACCGTGTTCAAACAGCTCCAGTGTCAACCATCAGCTAAAGTATTCAGCAAATAAAAAAAGAATCGAAATAGAAATAATTGCATCAGTGGATGCAAGGAATCGGAACGACAAACAGATTGGACTTATTTCTGTTCTCAGATCCAAAGGACGCCATTACTTTTCTGGAGAAAACCAAAGAAAAGGTAAGGTGATGAGAACAGGAAAATAATTATCAATAAATATAATTCTACCAACCCTGATTCCATATGGGAACATGTGTCCTGCAGGTGAAAAGCAGCGACGAGGCCGTCATTCTCTGCAAGACGTCCATCGGAAGCTTGAAGCTGGAAATCAACGACCTTCCTGCCACAAAGGTTAGTTGCTCCCTGTACATGGACTGTGATGTCATGACCCTATCGTTGGACTGTGTTTCTCACCTTGCCTCAGATGTGGTGTGAAAATTCACTTCTTCCACAGCAGTTTCTAGTTACTGGTTTCATACAGACTTCCCAAAAAGTATAATAAGAATTAGTCTGTGCTGACATTAGTCACACTAGTCCAGCAAAGGTGTCCGAGCTCCTTCATGATTTGATCCTGTTGATATTCTGCTCTGGGTCCCGACGTGACATTTGGAGATTTACCAACGTGTCCCGTCTGTGTCCTTTCAGAAAATAATCGAGGAGGTCGAGGAGATGTTGAATAATTTGCCCGGCGTGACGTCCGTACACGGTCGGTTTTACGACCTCAGCAGCAAGTATTACCGCATCATCGGGAACCACGCCTCCTACTACAAAGACGCTCTGCGCTACCTGGGCTGCGTGGACATTAGAGACCTTCCAGGTGAGATGGACAGGGTTTATTTTGTTATAAGTGTCAGCGGCTCGATTGGTCTAACCTCTGTCCAAAATGCAGAGACGGAGAAACAGGAGAGGGCCTTCACACTTGGACTGGCTGGACTCTTAGGAGAAGGAGTTTACAACTTTGGAGAGCTGGTCTGCTGTTCACTCTGATACTCGTCAACAGGTGTGTGGGTCGCACCGCAAAAATGGTAACTGTCTCTGTTCCCCCCCTTCATGCAGCTCATGCATCCTGTGCTGGAGTCTCTGAGGAACACAGACAAGCAGTGGCTCATTGACACACTCTACGCCTTCAACGGAGGCAACGTAGAGAAATTCCAGGGCTTCAAGTCGGCCTGGGGTCAACAGGTAAAAACCACAGCCTCCTGTTCTTTCACCATCAACACCATTCAGTCCCAGACTCAACATCTGCATCGTTCCATCTCTGCTGCTTCAGCCGGACCTCGCTGCCCATGAGGCCAAACTGATGCAGAAAATCCAGCTGCTGTGTGTCATGGAGGTGAGAGTGCACGCACACACACACACACACACACACACACACACACACACACACACACACACACTAAACACATAATACACTGGAACCTCCAGATACAAGTATTTTGGAGATACGAGCTGCCAAGCAAGTCTTTGCTTTAGGATACAAGTAATGCTATGTATATACTCTGTGTGTGTGTGTGTGTGTGTGTATATAAATATATATATATATATTTTATTTTTTATTTTTTTCATTTCCACTCAATGTTCTGCTGCTGCTTCACTTCAGATTCACATATTCTGAAGCTGAAGGAAAGAAGGCACCAACAACAGAAACCAATAATAATACGTGATCATCAACTGTTATTGTTTATGATTACTATAAAATAATGACGTGTCAAATGTCTATCAGAGATGTGCAGCAGAGCTAGCAAACTAGTTATTATTATTATAATGGGACCAACTCCCTGTCAGGACCTCACACAACTGATCTAATATTGACGTGTTGCTGATTTCCAAACGTACAAACCTCCTGACACCAGCGTTCTTCACATTATCCCCTGATTATTTAAATACACATAATGAAATAAGCTGCATTGCTGCCATCTAGTGGCTCTCCCTTTCATACAGCTGTTTTTCTCTCATAGTTTTTCAGCGGTTGGCCAAACCGGTCCTTTTTTGTCCTCTCAGCTCAGCTCTCTGTCTCCAAGTGGGTTCTCTGCATGTATTGCAGCCTGGGTCATTTTCTGGTCTCCTATAGATATTGATGGATGTGGAAATGCATCCACACAGATTAGCTGTTTCATCCATTTTATTTTGGTGATGAAAATCTTTCTGCTGAGAGCAAACACTTTTGGTTTCTGAATATTCTATGTCTGTCAGTAAGGGGGCGCTCAGCGGCCAAGCTCAAACTTGTTCTTCCTCCCACAGATGACGTTCACTCGTCCTTCAAACCACAGACAGTTGACCTTCACTGAGATCGCCCAGAGCACCAAGGTCCCCGTGAACGAGGTCAGTCTTCCTAAACGTCACATTTTTTTTTTTATGTCGCTGACGAGGGTGAATCCGTTAACAACGTTATCCTGTTGTCGTCCTGCAGGTGGAGCTGCTGGTGATGAAGGCTCTGTCCGTGGGTCTGGTCAAAGGCAACATCGACGAGGTGGATCAGAAGGTGCAGATGACCTGGGTGCAGCCCCGAGTTCTGGACCTGCAACAGGTGTGTGTCCCCAGTTCAGGTGAGTGAAAGTTCAAGACCAGGAGACGCTCGACTCAGTCCAAGGTTCCTGTCACCTGTGTCCCCAGATCAAGAGTATGAAGGAGCGTTTGGATTCCTGGTGTGGAGATGTGAAGAACATGGCGATGCTGGTGGAGCAGCAGGCGCATGACATCCTCACCTGAGACTCCCTCTTCTTCTCCTCCTCCTCCTCTGGGAGCAGATTCTCCTCCTTCTTTCTTCCCGATGTATTTCTTTTGTCATCAGTTACCTGTAAAATACACCTTTTACAAATAAACATTATCGTCTTCATGGTCTTCATGTCCTTCTTCATGGTCTTCATGTCCTTCTTCCACAGTGAAGAAAATGTTCTTTTGGTAAAAAAAAAAACCTAGACTTTTTATATTGGTGATTTTTCAGTGACAAATATTTCTGTTCTCTGTTATTGGAACGTTAGTCTTCCTCACTCATGTGAACCAACCACAGTCTTCCTTTTCAATCATCATAGCTCTATAAATAGACACGCTAACTGCTGTATCAGACTTTATGGATGTGGGACGTCCAGTGTTGTTCAAACTTTTTCAGATTCAGAAAAACTTTATTTGTCCCCGAGGGGCAATTCAAGAAAACGAAGGTGCGGGTCCTGGACGACCCTTCTGCCTGTTACCTGTAGTGCCAGTTTTTCCCCAATAGATGGCATAGGAGAAGAAAGACGGTTTATTCATTAACACGACATTTATCTTAGTTCTCTAAATTGCTCATTCCATCTGCTTCTCACTGTTTGATTGCCAGCAGCAGAATAAAAACAATCTCATCACTGTGATACTGGTGCAGCGCCCCCTGCTGCTGAGCCTGACATGGAGACAAATGATATATATATATATATATATATTTCTGTTTTAAACAGAAAATTGATTGAAGTGGATCAATGACCTGAGGTAATCAGGAGAAGGAGCGCTGAGTGGCAGTGGAGCCAACACCAGGCTGGATAATGAGGAGGAGCAGGATGAAATCCCTGGACGGAGAGAGAGGCAGCAGGAGCTCAGTGCAGCAGCATCTCTCTGTCTCTATCTCTTTAAGGGAGAAGGAGTGTGTGTGCGTGTGTGTGTGTGTGTGTGTGTGTATGGGGGAGGGGTACTGGCTGGGATGGAACAGTCCTGTAATGAGCAGGTCTTAGAGAGAGAGAGAGAGAGAGAGCGAGGCAGGCAGAGAACAGGGCTGATGACTGGGTGAAATCAGGATACAACAACAATCAAGACGGAGGCCGTCTCAGGAAAAAGAGGACGTTTCATTTCCCATCTGTCTGCAGGAGGCAGTGAGAGAGAGGAGAGACAGGTTGGTGAGTCTGTGTGTCTTTAAGCTTCAGTCTGATTCCAGGCCATGCTGCCGTGCTCTCCTTATGTGGGTTTTTTTTCTAACAGCATCCTGGGTGCAGCAGCAGCAGCAGCGGCAGCAGCAACGGCAGCAGCAACGGCAGCAGCAGCAGAAGCGACGGCGGCGGGAGAAGAGATGTTCACGTCGGCGCCCCCTCTTTACCGTCTTCCTCTGTGAGCTGATGTTGCTGCGATGATGTGGAGATCCTGTGGTGTCTGACTGAGCTAATCTGAGGGCCTGCGGGACAACAGGGACCAGCCTAGGCCTCGCTCACTCACAGCGCCCTGCTGCACGGTGGACACGGTGAACATCAGAGCTCCGTGGCTGCGAGGGAGGAAGGGAGGCGGGGAAGGATGGGGAGTCCACGGAGGCTGAATGCACTGGAGGAGGAGCGGCGCGTACGGCCTCTGTGTTCTGGGCTCAAGACCCACCACTGAGGCTATGATCGACCACAAGTTGATGCTCTTTGTTTCCACAGTGGGGAGCCAGTGTTTTACATCCTGAGCTAGCAGCAGAGAGGGAGTGGAGGCCCTGCTCCTCCATGCTGCCTGATCCATCCAACCAGGCCACCTCCCTCCCTGCTCCCTCTGACTCAAACCAGGCTCTCGTGTTTTTCTCTTTCTGAACATTCTAAGGATTTGCCTAAACCTGTTTCATGCATGTCCACTGGAGGCAGGTTTGACTTTGATGATGGGGGGTCGTACTGCGGGGGGTGGGACCAGGGTAAGGCCCACGGCCGGGGTGTTTGCACAGGGCCCCAGGGTCAGGGCGAGTACGCCGGGGCATGGAGCCACGGCTTTGAAGTCCTGGGCGTGTACACGTGGCCCAGCGGAAACAGCTATCAGGGTACCTGGGCGCAAGGTAAGCGCCACGGCATCGGCGTGGAGAGCAAGGGTCGCTGGGAGTACAGAGGAGAGTGGACGCAGGGTTTTAAAGGTCGCTACGGGCAGCTGGAGAGCACGGCCAGTGGAGCCCGATACGAAGGGACGTGGAGCAATGGGCTGCAGGACGGTTACGGCACCGAAACCTACTCCGACGGAGGTAAGGCCAACGCCAGGCACTGCCGTTAGCATCACTTGCTTACTGTTCAGGTTTGCACGCCAAAAAAACCCACGTGAATTCCCCCAAGTGTTCATGTCGGGGCCCAAACTATGGTTCTCCTCTAGGCCTCTAGGTTCAAATCCCAGTGGGAGGGGTTGGCCACCAGCAGGAATGTACGGAAGGGTACAAAGTGATTTGGGTGAGTCTCAACGTTGGCCAGGTGGTGGCACCACATCCACGGGCAACAATGGAAATCAGGATCTGGACTCTGAGCTTGGCGCCAGATTCAGAAAATAACGACCTCTCGATTCAGGTTTAATAAACGCCGTCCTCTCACGTCCACCACCTCAGCTCATTCCTAGGAGTCTCAGTAGTTCCAGTAGGTGGCGGGTCAGCGTGTCACCCGAGGCCTCTGCTGCTCCCTGCCGCCGCCACTCTCCAATTCTGATTCCCTTAATGACTTCAGGGATTTGTTATCTAGGACGTTTGATCACGGACCCAAGCAGCGCCTGCCTTGTGTGTGCGTGCTGTACCGTGGATGAGGAAGAAAAAACGAGGCAGGAAAACGACTGCGTCACGCGACAGCTCGGAGCCGCTCGGCTCCTCTGCTCACGTGGAAGACCTCCAACAGATGAATTTAACACGCACGAGCTGACACATTTTCCACAACCCAATAAATGTGCTGTTGTCTTCCAAACCATCCCGTACATAGAGTGGTCCTTCAGCACCACGGTCAGCTCCAGGTCCCTCGCAAGATTTATGAAACTCAGTTATGCACTGACGGATGACCACCTGACCACCAGGTTCCCGTATCAATATTTGTTTTGTGACTGAGACTTTGATTTAAAAACCAGGGGACAAGAGACAAAGACATGATCCAAAACTCAGAACTTCATTTGGGTTTGAACAATTCTCAGAACGTTTTTTACTTTATTTTAGTTATTTATAGCCAACATCCACAATTCAACTGCGATGGTCTGCGATGGTGTTTAGGGAGGCAGGAAAGGTTGATGGTTTCTATATGTTTGTCCCTCTCACTTGAGTCAAATGCTGACAAACGGCACCATTTCACCTGAGAATCCAACCTCTCTGTGCCGTCAAAAAGAAATAGCACAAATTTGTTGTGATCCAGGCCCAGAGTCTGGACGTTAGTCAGGCTGCTCTGACACACGTCAGGACCACTGACCGCAGGTTGAAGCCTCGACCAACACATGCTCAGAGTTGAGCCGGTGTTTAACAAAAACCTTCCCCAGCTGTAGGAAAATAGTGACATGCAATACTTTGTATCACAATACCAATAAGCACTCCCATATGAATGCCGGTGTACTGTAGATCAATCTCCTGCCCGTGACTGGAGTATCACAATATATCACAATATGTGGCATCGTTGCCCCTGTGTCCAAATACAGGTCAGATTCTTGCCACTATCTCGGGCCTGCGAGCAGAGTGGGCAAATAACAAAGATACTTTTGACAGAAAAAGTATCTGAAGAATCAGAAGATCCCATGTTAGCAACAAAACTTCATTTTGTCCTACAACGTTGAGAAGAATTTTATTCCCGTTTAGTTGAACACAATCCAAGAGTGAACCCGTTCACTCACCTTTTGCTATTGCTTTTGCTTCAGCCATGTCACATGTGTAACACTTTGGTTCTGTCCATGTTTCCTCCAGGAACCTACCAGGGTCAATGGCTGGGTGGGATGCGTCACGGCTATGGCGTACGGCAGAGTGTACCGTACGGCATGGCGGCGGTCATTCTCTTTCCTCTGAGAACCTCAATAAACTCCCTTCGTTCGGAGCACAGCCATGGCCATCCTGCTGCTCTGGAGGACACAAATGCCCCGACCCCGACAGACGTGGTTGGGGCCGGGCTGGCTGGCAGCCCCGTGGGCAGAGGCGGATTTGCTCTGACGGCTCCAAGTGAAGCCGAACGCCAGAGAAAGAGGAAAGGCCGCTTTCGCCAGTCCATCCTCAGTGGTCTAAAGCTGCGGCGCTCAGAGTCTAAAAGCTCTCTGGCCAGTCAGCTCAGCAAGCAGAGCTCCTTCTGCAGCGAGGCCGGCATGAGCACCGTCAGCTCGGCCGCCTCCGACATCCACTCTAACGCCAGTGAGACTGAGCAGGGCGCCCCCTTGGACGCAACTGTCACTGAGATGTACGCAGGTGAATGGAGGAGCGACCACAGAGCGGGCTGGGGCATTAGTCGGCGCTCCGATGGCCTACTTTATGCAGGCGAGTGGGCAGGGAACAAGAGACACGGGTACGGCTGCACCACCTTTCCTGATGGCACCAAGGAAGAGGGGAAGTATAAGCAGAACGTGCTGGTGAGCGGCAAACGCAAGAACCTGATTCCACTGAGAGCCAGTAAGATCAGGGAGAAGGTGGACCGTGCTGTGGAGGCTGCGGAGAAGGCTGCCGACATCGCCAAGCAGAAGGCCGAGATCGCCATGTCAAGGTAAGTCGCTCCCAGATAAGGTCGTTGACACAGTGATTGGTCGAGGGCCTACATCATGTTTGTCTGACCGTGTGTTGGCCAAGAAGTTTTTTTAGGGTCCGATGTTAACACGTTGTTAATACATACGTTTGGTTTACCGATGTAAGCGAAGCGATACCTGCTGTGGGGGACAGAAGTTTTGTTTTATTACCATCAAGGGCTCGGTAATATTCCTTTATTTGTCCGTATCGACCACTGCCACCAGCACAACATCCAGATACAATCCCTGGATTAGAAATGTGTTGAAGGGTTTTTTTTTATTGAAGAAACACGGTTTCTGATTCTTAGAGATCGTACCTAACCAATAATATCAGGTCCATCATAAAGTGTGGATTTGAAAATGCTCGAAGGGTCGGGGGTGGGGGTGGGGGGTGGTGGTGGATTGCAGCCCTGTGACTTTGCTAAAGGAAAATTTGACTTTTTCATTTGTTTCCATCATGAAAGATGAATCTTCTCTGTGAGATCTGGTTGTCAGTGTTGTCATTTTGGAGCCTGTTGCTCTAAATAAACATGCAGACCGGGGTCTCCAGGTTTGATGTCATCACACACCTCACCCAATCAGAGCCCTGGGTCGAGCCATAAACACACAGTTTGCTACAGTAGCTTCTTCAACTGTGAAAAAGTGTTAAGATCACTTTCAGTTAAATGAAAAATGAAGAATCACAAAATGCTAACACAACAGTCCAACCCAGCAGTACGATGTGTGAAGCCAATATTTAAAACACAACCATGGCAAACAATGGCCCCAGGACTAGATCTGGCCCCCTGGGCCCAACAAACACTAGCAGAGGGTCTGGTTCAAGACTGACGTCAATCCTGTGCTCTCATGTGCTACAGCAAATTAACTGTAATTTCTGTTGCTGCCACGAGGTGGCGGCAGACGACATCTTTGAACGTCCGTGTTTATTTGTACAGTGGTAGCTCAGCTTTCGAATGCCTCAGCTCTCGTACAAAATTTTCGAGAAAAACGTGCCTCCGCTTTCGACCAAATTTCAGCTTTCGACCGTCCCGAGTCGAGCCGAGAGAGCTTTCGGTAGCCGTGCTCGGCTGAGTCAAGCCAAACCACGTGCGTTCTTTTTAGAATTCAACTCAATTCAATTCAAGATACTAGATGAAAGTGAAAAAGAGTTAGAGCTGGAGACAGCATCAGTGAAAAGGCTCTCGCTCTCGCCCTTTCACTGGTGCGGGTGCGAGCAGCGAGGGGAATGTTGAAAGTAATGAAAAGGGCTTCACTGCTAAAGCCAGTCGTGGCTGGTGTGAAAAGTTTAAGCAGAGAACTAGTCTCCATCATGTGACTAGACATGGAGAGGAGAGTCTATTTTGGAAAAAATGGCGGCCAATACGTACATTAGGAAGGAGGAGAAAAAAGATATTAAATAAGCACCTACATGTTTAGGACTAAATTGCTGGTTAGATACACATTTTATTGAAAAAAGTGGACTTTTCATATGGGCCAGAACGGATTAATGAGTTTAACATTGTTTCAGACCTTGACCACCAACCTGGAACAGATTATTGTTTGAAAGCTAAGGCCCCACTGTACTTCATATATATCCAGACTCTTATGTCAACCCCATGCATTGAATTGTATAGTATTGTATTGTGGGCTCAATATGGCCTGCGGGCCTTTGGTTGGACAAATGACCAATGACTGTTGTAAAATCTGTTGAAAATGAATCACACCTGACTCATCTGTCTGTGTCCTGTGTGTTGAGGATGGGCCACGCTCGGGGGAAGGCGGAGGCGGCTGAAGGAGTGGCGCAGAAGGCCATGGAGGAGTGTCGACTCGCACGCGTCGCTGCCAAGGAGCTCTCCCCCTCCTTTCACATCTACGGCAATGGTGAGTTCTTAGCAATTAGGCGCGTTGGTCGGGTTGGTCGAGTTCCCACTGTTCATCACAATTTTTTAATTCGACCTCAAATTTATTTGATTACAATTCAAAAGTTTTCTCTTGAAAAATGTGGATTCTAGTTTTGAGATTGGAGATTTGTGAAAGGATTGGTAGCATTGTTTACCAGACGAGTAGGTGCACACCATACCATTGATGCTAATTGATGACAAGGGGAGTCAGCTCTCTGGCGTGTGTCTTGGGATGAAACTACCGTGATAGTAGAGGGATCACTGTAGCTATACCAGTAACTCACACATTCGGCCCGGGGGCCGAGACCTCTCATTGGCGTCTTCCCTCCGACTGTTTTCAGGACTGGAGTGTCAGAGGCCTCAGCAGAAGGGGACCAAGGACCAAGACCACGAAGTTATTTCCACCGGAACAGACAGTCCGGAGCTATGCACGCCTGATACTACGCCACCAGTAATAACACCAGAGCTTAGCCCTGTGCTGAGCGTGCCCACATCACCTCCCCACAGTCCGCTAAAACACGGCCACCGCCCCAGAAACGCCTGCTTTATGCGTCAGAGTGCAGTGGACGACCAAGGTGGGTCTGAGATCCAGGTGCTGGTGGAGGGGAGGGGCGTAGACATGCAGAGAGGAGCGGCTAACAACTGGAAAGATGAAATGTATCCGGAGCCGGCAGGCAGCAGCCGTTCCACAACACCTTCCCTCCTGGAAGAGCAGGAGGGGCAGGTAAACGGGCACGAGCACGTGTCCCTCCCCAACCACAAACCACTGGACAGACCCTTCTCCAATCACAAATCCAAGGAACATGTTTCCTCCTATCGTTCGAAGGAGCACTCCTCGTCCAACCAAAAGCCCTCTAAGCATGCCTCCTCCAATCACAAGTCAAGGGAGTACGCTTCTTCCAATCACAAAACATGGGATCATTCCTCCAACAATCACAAGCCCTGCGATCACACCTCTTCCAACTACAAGCCGCAGGTGCATATTTTATCCAATCACAAAGCCTTGGAACACAACATGTCAAATCACAAGAATTCTGAGCACGGCTCCTCCAATCACAAATCCCAAGATTTTATCTACTCCAATCACAGCGCAAAGGACCATGTCTCGTCCACGTACAGCCCGAGAAAGCATGTCTACCCCAACCACCATCCCACCAAGCAGCACATCCCGCCCAACCACAAGCTTACCAAGCATGCTGTAATCGACCAAAGGCCCGAAGGCAACACAGTGGGCTGGACAGGTGACAGCACCCTCAGGTGGAGCCCCGCCCACTCACGCCTCACGGAGCAGGACGAGGAGAGGACGAACGACTACACGGTGGACATGAGGCTTCAGTGTCCGGACTCTCCGTTGCCACAGGGGCTGGACCAGGGGTCCCAGGCCCTGATAAACAACAAGCTACGATCACGGGGCCTACGGCCAGTCAGAGAAGGATCCATGGACTCAGTACAGATGCTGGACAACCTGAACATGGGAGCGGAGATGGAGAAGTGGCCACTGCACAGAGACCTCACCCTCTCCCCACCCCTGAAATCTCAACCTATCACTCTGGAGCAGGAAGGAGAGAATCTCACCCTCAAATCAAACTCAGTGAGTTTTCCGCCTTTAGTTTCATCGTTGCACCTTCAGTAGGGTCACAGGTCGACTAGTGAGCCGCCCAAGGCATTTCAGCCTCATGGGGATTGTCTCAAAGACAATCCTAGATTGACTAAAATCCACTTGTGTTCTTGATAGGCCTCAGAATACTTTTACCTTGTTTTGCTAATCTTAAACCAATTTAGAACTACACTCACCTCACCTCAACTTGAAGATGTTTCACCGCTCATCTAAAAGGCGTCATTGGTTCTAGTGTTTTCCTAGTGGGGAGTTTCAGGTATTACTCCAGAGTGAGTGTGGAGCTAAGGATATTGGTCATAGCCCCAAGAAGGTGATTGGCCCTAAAAGGGTTCATCATTA
Organism: Paraplagusia blochii; assembly: GCA_016785265.1. Classification (NCBI taxonomy): domain Eukaryota; kingdom Metazoa; phylum Chordata; class Actinopteri; order Pleuronectiformes; family Cynoglossidae; genus Paraplagusia; species Paraplagusia blochii. The sequence continues at coordinate 141,454 of JAFBJS010005719.1, read as the reverse complement.
AAAAGTCAGTAACTCCTGTACCAACTCCCCACCAAGAAAACCTCAGAACTTATGAAGCCTTTAAGACGTTAGTTTTTTTTTAAATGGTCCTGACGATGACCTGGATGACTGAGCATCCCCCGCTAGCTCTCATGTCCAGCTCACTTCTAACAAAGCCCATGGGTAACACTGTCCTGTCAGCAACATTGTCAGACTTGGCAGCCAAGAGCCAATCTGACTATAGATGGGAGGAGCCTTGGGCGTGTCCAATAAAACCAGCCCATAATTATGTAAAATCTGTAAAAGTCCAATCGTGAAAACCTGATAATGTAATGCATGCATTTGACCATAGACCTTTGCCCCAATAATAGTATTGGAATAAAACAGCTGTGCATAAATGCAAAGGTCACTAGATGGCAGCATAGCAGCTCATTTTACTTCACTTTCTCAACCCCCTGTGCCACCACTATCACTACACTGGTGTCACATATGTACAGGGGGGTCAAACCGGATCCACAAAGGGCCTGTGTGGCTGCAGGTTTTTGTTCCAACCAACCAGCACCAACACCTGACTTGAATTTTCAATCAACTGATCTGAGTCTCCAGACAGCTGATTGGTCAACTAGTTTGCACTGGAGAGGTTGGAACAAAAACCTGCAGCCACAGCGGCCCTTTGTGGAACGGGTTTGACCCCATGGAATAGAACCTTGAATGTTGCTGTTTTGTATGAGTGAGTATTCTCACTCCTGGTTCATGAAGGTTCCCTCTGATTGGCTCTCCATTGTGACCTAACACAGCTCTCAATCCACTTTGGTCGTCATTTAGCTCAAAAGAACTTTTTTTTTCCAAAGAGCAGCGGTAAGCATGCCTGCCTCAGAAGCAGAGAGTCAGGTGTTTGATTCTGTGAGAAATCACATGCTTGATTGTTGATCTTTCTCTTGTAAAACATTGAATTATTATCAATATATATAATGATGATGATGTGAGTATTTGTGTCAGTTCTTCCTCTAACCATAGTTTTCCTCCTCTTGTCTTCTCTTGTCTTCTCTTGTCTTCTCTTGTCTTCCAGGGCTCCAACTCTATTCTGGTGGTTATGGTTATTTTACTCAATATCGGCGTAGCCATTCTTTTCATTCACTTTTTTATTTAAAACTTAACTCATTCATGAGGCCCTAACAACTTCCACTTATTATTATTGTCATTATTAATATTGTTATTATTATTATTATAATAGTTATACTAATGTCTTATCCGGACGGTGATTCTGCCCGTTGGACCGGAGCCCGCAGCCTGAGTGAAGACCCCAGGAAGACACACTGAGCCTCCGCGTCTCCCATTGCTGTGACCACTTGTCCAATCAAAGCCCAGTTCACTCCTAGCAGCGTTCTATCTCACGTGCTTGCTTATGATGCGTGAAGTTGCCAGAAAAAATGTAGGCAGGCAGCTTAAGACGAGCACAGTGACCTAGGGCCACACGAGAGCCGGAGACCAGACGGCCTGATCCACTCCAGGTTTTCACCTGGTTTGTTTGAGAAACGTGCCGACGCACAGCATGACACGCGAACAACCGACCTTTAAATTCACCCGTGCGATATCTTCGATTGCCTTTTGACGACTGGTCCGGCTCCGACCCGCTCAGTCTCAGAGCCCCTGGTCGTACTGTGCTACTGACAGAACTATGAGTAGATCCATTTCTAAGGGCTCCGTCGTTACGCTTCTCTCTTTGTTTCCAATATGAACATGAACACGCGCAACCATTGCATGAGGCTGCGTGGGGCTTTTGAGAAAATGCATTCTCTATCCCTTTAACATCAACTCTCTCCGTCTCCACCCTGACACACCACGTCAACCCAGTCCCAGAATCTGAGCAGATTCAAGTTTGATGAGCCGATCAAACGTCAGCGACCAACACAGGGGGGCCTATCCCTGTCAGAGCCATCGCCAAGTTTTTTCAACGCACACCAACATGCAGAAACCTCTCCATCCCAACACACGTGATCGCTGACACACTGAGGATTCAGCCTTGGCCCTTTGTACAGCCTGGAGACTGTTACGTTATAGCCAATAATTCTATATATATATATATATATATACATATATATATATGTGTGTATGTCGTTATTATTATTATTATTATTATTCAAGTTTGTTACTTTTGCAGTTTGCAAGACAGAGAGAATGCTGAGTGCCTCCTATTTATTCATTTCTAAGTCTCTGGTTGATTTGGAACACGACACGACTTTATTACTGAAATATCCTGCCCTGTGATCTACCATTCCGACCTTCTCTTCAGTCTGAATTGGCATGCACTGTTTCTTCTCTCACTCTCTCTTCTTCTTCTTTTTCTTCCTTTTCTCTCTCTCTCTCTCAAGTTCACATTTTTGGACCCATTATAAATTGAATGCTCGGATTTCTACCCCGTCATTTCTGGACGCCCTCCGTGCCAGATGAGATTTTGTTTCCAGCATGTTTGTTTCGCCTGCTCAACCAAGTGTCAGTTTGTACGTTTCTTCCTTCATTCCTTTCGTCTCTTTTATCCGGCAACACAAGGCTACACAAGACACGGAGAGCAGTGTAAAATAAACGCTCGCTTCTGACTCTCAGTGGACGCTGAGAATGTTCCCAGTTTATGAATGATATAAGAGAAACTCTACTCTGCTACTGTATGTTTTGTACTTGGCACCCAGTGGCATCATCATGTTGTGACATCATTGCATGCCCAAGCATGCTCTTTCTTACTCTTTGGTTTATGAGGTTGTTTCAAAGTTAATGTGGAGAAAACAAGGAAATGTTTGAAATGATGGCGTTTGTTGTGGTTCTTAAAAATCGCACAGTTTGTTCCAACTGCCAGGGCTTCACTCTACAACTGCACTGGAGCAGATGGCCATACAGGTTTCTAAAACGGTGGGGTGTGGACTCGGTCTAGATTATTACAGTACCCTCATGTACTCGTCAGTCTCCACCACTGCCACCCAAATTGCACTGCGGCGCACCGCACCGCACCATCCTGAAGGTGGAGGTCAACCTCCCTAACCGGGATTTAAACTGCCCCAGGAGGTAAAACCCTGGTGTTTCACACCAACGACAGGGACATTGACTCTGGGCCAAATGGAAGGCCCATACTGACAAACACTGAATGTCTCCTCTTGATATCAACCAACATCTCAGGACCCTACGTCAAATCATCGTCATCGGAGGAAAAAACAGGAAGAATCTTCCAATATTAGATCATTCGTCTAATATCAGCTGTCTGGACATTCCTACTTTTTTACTTCAATATTTCAGGGTTTTTGTTACCTGAGCTCTTTGCCTACAGTCAGGAGCAACATACAATATTAGCATGTAGTCCAAATGAGCAAGAGATAAAGTTCAACTTATGACAACAAAACCCCAAATCCAAGCAAAGTGAACAGTGGGCAGCTTTGAACGCCCGGTGCCATACTCGGCAGTAGGGGGATTCGACCCGGGGTCCGCTTCCTTAACCACTAGGCCACCAACTGCCCAAACTTGACCAGGATGTAATAACCCATGTCAAAGAAATATGGAAATGATTTCCAAACAGAGAACATCATCCACATGATGAATGATGTCACTTTTAGACCAATTCTTTTCTATTACCATGATGTCCACCATTCCCGTCTGCAGGCTGCATTTACATTTCTAAACTTTTAGAATTACTTTTTGAAATTACTGTAAAACTATGGACCGTGGACCAATCATTGTTTACTCGATTTACTGGAACATTTTTTAAATAACACTTGTAGGTTTGTGGTATTTTAATAATAATAATAAAACATTTTATTTTAGGCGCCTTTCTGTCACCTAAGGACATCGTAGAGTACATAATAAAGAAAACAGTAGAATAACAACTATCAAAAACAACAGAAAAACAATAGACTGTCACAATGAGAATGCAGTATTAAATGGATGGGTTTTCGGGGAACATCTGAATTGTGAGAATGTGTCTAATAGTGGGGTCCGGGGGACAACATGGAGAAGATCTGAAAAACATGGAGGTGCAAGGTCGTGAATAGCTTTGGATGTGAGCAGAAGGATTTTGTATGTGATGCGAAACTTAACCGGGAACCAGTTGCTGCAGGACAGGGTTTTAATGATTATATGGGCATCTGAGTTTTTCGATTTTATTTTGAAAAAAAAAAAAAAATCACTTCCGTGCGTGTAGCCCGTTATTGCGCTTGACTTAATCGCAGTTTGTTAAATTATCTTTGGCTCAAACCAACCAGCATTTATAAAAATTCACAAACACGGCTACAATTTAAGAAAATAATACATTGTGTGAACGATTCGTTATATCTATGGAATCGATTGGTCCGTGGCTAAAATAACAGCATTAACAACAATAGTCCCGCCTCTTCATACCGACTTCTCACGGTGCTTGAGGGAATATTAGGAATGCTTACATATTTGTCTTAGGCTCTCAGGGATCCAAGTCTAACCGCTACGGCAGAGTTTTAGCGTCCTCACCATTTGACAGGTGACTTGACAGATCGCATCGAGCCTCGCCTTTTCACTGGCTGTTCCAGGTCACCGTCGTCCTTCATATGCAAAACACTGCCCCCTACTGTGCAGATGGAAAAACGCCTCAGTGAACATCAGCATCTGTTGAAAACATCTTAGTTTCTAAAATTGACTTTTTGTTAAGAAATGAAAGGAGCTTCTTTTCTCTTCAGCGAAACTTAGATCGTCTCGTTTTATGGCAGCCGCGGCAGCGACAGCTGCGGCAGCGAGCAGCGGCAGCGGCAGCGGCAGCAGCAGGTCGCTGCGTGGCGGTTTCCGGTGTCCGTTCGTTTTCTGGAGGATGGCGTCCGGCTTCAACCGCATCCTCTCCACCGCCGGTCCCGCGACTCCCAGACACAACGAAGGCTGTTGACCCCGAGCTGGTGTCTTCGGCGGACATAACGGACAATCCGCAGGGGTGCGTGTAAGTGAATATCATTTTGTAGAACGCGGTGAATTTTCGGCAGTTGCCAGGGCTCCGTGCTACTGGAGGCGGGTTTCCCCCCGCAGCTCCGGGGAGGCCTACTGTGATTCGGGGTCTGTTTGCGCCGAAGGTTTGTATCGCTTTACCTTCATTAAAGGGACTTTTCAGCCATTGCGACAACGCCCGATAGCTGCGGTCCCCGCCGCCCTGTTTCGCGGCCTGTGGTGGCGAGTGTTGTCTGCTTCGACGACAACAACACGGGCGCAGTGAATGTGAATGTGAGACTCGACGACGCGGGATTTTGGTTGAAATGATAGAAAATGAGCTCCGCTGTCTGTTAGCCGTTAGCCCTTAGCTCCCCTGCCGCGGCTAAAACCCATCGAGTTGGAGCCGTTTAAAGACAACAATGTCGGCGATAAATGACGCGCACGCGGCCCGGAGAAGTAAACGGAGCACTATTGTTATATTGACGTAGTTTCCCGCCTCACACCAGTTCATTAATAGCTATTTATTTCACCGATGCGTTTGTGTTTCAGGAAATAGCCTTAGCCCGGTCCTTGTAAACGACTGTTATTTTTTGCTGGTTTCCTGTGGTTAAACGGGACACAGAGTGAACTGTGTGTCTGTTCCTCTTCCGTCATTGTCTCAAACATTTGTACAGTTTTGTGTGATTTTACTGAGGTTTGTGTGACAGGAGTCTGGTTTTAGGCCGTTAAAGAAAACCCTTAGATTTCCTTTCTTAACCTCGGGGCCATTGGCCACATTGTATTGATAAACTCTGAGAGTGTTTTTTTTAAATATGTGTTATTAATGAATTTAAACACATTCTATGTGTATTGATGGATTTTTGTTTAATGTAACTCTTGATTCTTCAAATGAGCTTACTTCACCAAGTGGTGTCACTGTCACATTCACATTTCATCAGTGTTGTTTGGAACAGTAACATGATGGAATAAAAATCTTTAAAAACGATCAAACAAACAAAATAAATCACACATAGTCATCGCCGCTGTAATGACCAGCCAGCATTGGATGGATCAATGAAGGAATCAAGCCAGTGCTGGTTTATTTGTTGATCTTAACAGAGTAATCAGGTTAAGTCCCGCCAATTTACATGTTTCATCATGAACTGCATACAGCATATCGGAGTTTAACGGTGAAAGGAGTGAAAGTGTATCCTCCCCTGCCATGGTAACCATTGATTTAATTAAATTCAGCAGTTGAGTGATGGAGGTGGGGGTGGAGCTGTACATGTAGGTGATGCCATTGAGGCAAGAGAACACTTTTCCAGTTGCAATTTGACCTTTTTGCAGCTAAAGCAGTAAAATAATGGCTGTTGAGCTCAACTTTTTGACAGAGTCACAGAAACTGTATTTTGCAGATTGCTGCTTGGTTTTAAAAATAAAAACATGCCGCGTTGTCATCTGACACAATGAGTATGGTATCAGGTTGAGGTATAAGTCGCAGGTAAATCGTAAAGATTCCGTATGTGTTTTATTTGCATCTGATCGATTGTGACACGATATTTGCCTTTGGTCACACGTTTGAGCCAAATATCGATCCCGATCCGCAAAGTAGTTAAATGACAAATTGTGGTAAATTTGCTTAAAATGGCAGAAATGTCTGAGCTTTTAAAATCACAAACCTTTTGAGATGACATAGTCTTGCAAATACCAAGTTTGGATTAGATAGCGTACACGTTCACAATCACTCCTCAATTTTACGGCATTCTTATCTTCCTGCGTTGCCTGTTTCACCTTTTTTAATGATTCGTGTTTGTTTCTTTTGCCTTCAGGTTTACCTTCTGGTCTCAGCTGAGGTGTAAATGGGGTGTAGACCTCAGCTCCTGTCGATCTGTTAGTTTCATTCCACAATCAGACCCATCGCCAAACTTCCTGAGTCTTTATATGTGAAGGGGAAGGATGACAGAAGCATGGCAGCAACAGCAACACGCGGTGGCTCCACCCTCTGTTGTGCACACGCTGTCCCAGACCACTGACAACTCTCTGGGCTGCACTGTGTACGGAGTAGTACTGCAGCCGGACACCTCCCTCCAGCAGCAACAACATGGCCAACAGCTCACTGTTCAAGCTCAGCAGCCTGCACTGCAGGTGGGGGCTGAGAGAGGGCACAAGTGCGGGGCCTGCGGTCATGACATATCTCACCTGGCTAACCCTCATGAGCACCAGTGCATGGTCAACCAGGACCGCTCCTTTCAGTGCACACAATGCATGAAGATCTTCAGCCAGGCAACTGACCTGCTGGAGCATCAGTGTGTGCAGGTGGAGCAGAAGCCTTTTGTTTGCGGGGTTTGCAAGATGGGTTTCTCCCTGCTCACATCCTTGGCTCAGCACCACAACTCACACGGCAACGGGAACAACCCGATGAAGTGCTCCATCTGTGAAAAGACCTACAGGCCCGGCTCCGGAAACGTCACACCCACATCCTCAGCTGCCAACCCCCAGCAGCCCTCCACGGGCGAGACTTCGAGTGGGGGTGCAGTGATCAGTGCTTCGTCTCCGCCGACATTTGAAGCTTCTGCGCCGGACCGGCCGTACAAGTGCTCCGTGTGCCACAAGGCTTTCCGCCATTTGTCAGAGTTGACCCGTCATGAAAGGGTGCACACCGGAGAAAAGCCATATAAATGTGACACGTGCGACAAAAGCTTCAGCCAGTCTTCTCACCTAGCACACCACCAGCGCACGCACAGCTCGGAGCGACCGTACAAGTGTGCTGTGTGCGAGAAGAGCTTCAAGCATCGTTCCCACCTGGTGCGACACATGTACGCTCACTCCGGCGAGCACCTTTTCAAGTGCAATTTATGCGAGATGCACTTTAAAGAGTCGTCCGAGCTCCTGCATCATCAGTGCCAGCCCGAAGGCGAACGGCCTTTCCGCTGTGGTTCCTGCGGAAAGAGCTTCAAGCGCCCATCCGACCTTCGGCAACACGAGCGAACCCACTCTGAGGAGCGACCGTTTCAGTGCGAAGAGTGCCAAATGAGCTTCAAACAGCAGTACGCACTGGTACGCCATCGTCGCACTCACAAAAATACAGCCGATCGCCCTTTTAAGTGTAACCTCTGCGATAAGGGTTTCCTCCAACCGTCCCACCTGCTGTACCACCAGCAGGTTCACGGTATGGAAAGTCTTTTCAAATGTGCGTCCTGCCAGAAGTCTTTCAGCCAGTCAGGGGAACTGCTGAGGCACAAGTGCGGTGGTGAAGTTGAGAAGCCTTACAAATGTGAGGTGTGCGGAAAAGGCTACAAGAAAAACTCAACGCTACAGCGCCACCAGAACTCACATTGCACAGAGAAGCCGCTGAAATGCTCGCTGTGCGACAAACGTTTTGTGTCGTCTTCGGAATTTGTGCAGCACCGCTGCGATCCCACTCGAGAGAAACCGCTCAAATGTCCAGACTGTGAAAAGCGCTTCAGGTATTCATCGGAGCTCCAGCGCCACCGCCGGGTGCACACCGGGGAGAAGCCCTTTAAATGTGCCAGCTGTGACAAGAGCTTTAAACAACGGGAGCATTTGGCCAAACATCAGAGCGTGCACTCCCGGGAGACGCAGTTTAAGTGTGTGTGGTGCGGAGAGCGCTTTCTTGACCTTGCAGTTTTGCAGGAGCACACGGTCCAGCACACCGCAGAGGGGGAGAGTTTCTCCGAAGCTCCATGCATCCCATAAACTTTTAACGCTTCTCAGTGCTGCATTACAAACAGGACTTTTTCCTCTGAAAGTGAGACGTGTGAGCCCTGACCCGTGGACAACTGTAGTCAAAGGCATCCATCCATCCATCCATCCATCCATCCATTCATTTATGATACGTGGTCATTTTTAGTTTCTCCCACATTATTAGTGAACCATGGAGATTTAAAAGACAACCTTGAGGATTCAGTTTTTTTTTCTTAAACAAAAAGCATGTGAAAATGTTTTTCAATTTAGAGAGAAAAGATCTTGACTCAGTCTTAAAGCCAATCAGGGACCATAGTCAATGGCTGCACGTAGGGATGTCCGATAATATTAGACCAATGTTGTAATTGTTTTTCCCTCCAATAATGAAAACACAATAACGTAAGGCCAAGGTTCATTCGTCACCAAATGATGTGCCCTAAATTATTTGGGGGGGCAGGGGAGGCTGGGTGTCTGTAGAGAGAAGTGAAAGTCAGAAGATGGCAGCATTACAGTTCATGTTATCAATCTGAGTGGATAATGGGGATGGTGTGTAGAATTCTGATGCTGGTTCTTCAATCAGATATTGAATGTTTGGACAGTAGTGGTGAAAGTGTAATATCGGACATCCCAAACTGCACGCAATTACTCTTTGAAACTTTGATTCTAAGATGAAATGTTTCCGACAGTTTTGAGAGAAGAGCTGTGGTCACGATGAGGTCGTCTTGAAATCCATGTGCCTTTTTTTTTTTTTTTTTCTCCTCTCCTCACTCTTTTCTTGTTACTGCTCCTCTGTTTCTGTCGAGATAAAACCCTCTCTCTGTCTGTGTGCGGCGGCCCGGCTTGAGCAGCACTATATTTTCACATACTAGTTCTTAGATAGTTATCATCCGTTGGTGCATGAATATTTATCACACTTGAATATTATGAAGTGTTGTATTTTTAGGTTTGGTTTATTTAGTAAAAGGAATTCTAGGAAGAATAAGTGACTTTGTGAACATGTATAGTCTGTGTCCTTTAAAATCTGTGTTGTTGCATCTTTGTATTATAACATTGACACCTAGGTAACAAACATACCTAGGATGACACACACACACACACACACACACACACACACACACACACACACACACACACACACACACACACACACACACACACACACACACACACACACACACACACACACGTGTGCAATAGAATGCGCACAGTGTAATATTTATGACTACTGAATCATGGCATAGTCAACTGTTATATTAGAGATTGTGTGTAAACCCATATGTAGAACATTGAAAACTGTATAGTGCTTCTGTAACATGCTTTTTGTACTGACTGAGAATGAGCTTGCTGTCTTTGGCAAGCCTTCATCTCTGACCCTTCACAGGGTTGAACCAGCAAGCGTTCTCTTGCAACAGATTAGCTGCATTAGTTACTGTGTGATAGATCTAACAAACTTCATGTTTTTTTTAAACTATTGTTTATTAAAAGAAAAAAAAATTAACTGGCCATGGGAAAAAAAACCCTGCCAGCATTTCAGCCCCTTCTTAGTCCAGAATCAGGTTTCTGGCAGACGAGTCCATACATGCCTCAAAAGATGCGACCTCAGTGTTTGTCTAAACCAGGGAAAAGTAAATTGTGTGTACTTAAATGTGTGGCTTTCTTTATTATGTACAATCTTTGCAGTATATTTAAAATAAAAACGTTTTTAGTGGAATTTAAAAAACACGGACAAAGGGAACGACAGGAACATGGTTCGTGTTCCGTGGTTACAAGTTCTGGTGTGTCTGCAGCAGTGACGACCATGTGCTATGATGTGTTAACTTTACACATGGTATCATTAATATAGAGTCATATTGATGCTGTAAACAGGAAGAAAAATAAACTCACTCTTAAAACAGGTGTAGACGGCGTTTGATTACATTACTATTCCGGGGAAACTTCTCAGGGTGAGATCACCCCATCCAGCAGATGGTGCTGTTTTTTTTTTTTTTTCTATTTTCTATGTCCAATGTTTCTTCAGTCATCCAATGGTCCAGGCTGTTCCACGGCTGACCTCATATCTCCGTTTGACTTTTACCTACATTTACGTAATGAAAATTTCAATAGTGAATACAATTTCAGCTCCCGTCCTGTGAAAACCACAAACATTGATATAAACACATATATTATCCTTGGGTGAAACGAGTGAATAAACGTGAGTTCGTGATGTATATGAGCTGTGGGTTGAACTCCAACGACCTGACGTCTCCCTCTCATTGGCTGAACTTATGATATTGAGTGACAGTGGAGGACAGAACGTACAGAACGCCCATTTTAATCTAATCACAAAAAGCACTCTGCCTCTAAGACCTTGTTATTTTGTTCTCCTCTCCTTCCATCTGACCCTGAACGCATTATTTTCTTCAAACTGTGAATTTAATGTCGAACTGGAACAAAGTCTCGGCCAAACTTAACACTTTTTGAAATCTTGTCGTCTGTTGTTGTTGTTGTTTTCTTCTTCTTCTTCTTTCCTCTCCGGAAGGTTGAGGGACGTTGTCTTTTATCGTTGGTACCGCCTCGTTTGTCTCTCAGATTTGTGGGTTCACTGAGCTTCGGGTTCACTTCCGGGGGATGTTTGCAGCCAAGGGGCCGATTCTCCAGCTCTTGCCTGGGAACCATCCCCGTCATTCCGGGCACACTTTATCTGTCCCCGGTCCTGTTGCTGTCCCACCTTCATCGGCGACCTTTTAAGCGGCGGTTCGGCCCCGTCGATGTGCGGAGAGAACCGTCCCGCTGGGACCGACCGATGAGTTTCCGGTTGTAGCTGCGACCAGGTTAGCAGGCTAACTCTAGCCTCGTGAAGTTGTTGTAATTTGATGAATTCTGCTGTCGCTCCGTTCAGAATACGGCGTCGACGTCGCCTTCAGAGCCAGTCGTTCATACTCGATGGTTCCTATGTCTTTTGTGCGACCATTTTGTGTGGTTCCAGCGCTGAGCGGCTTGGGCCGGGCCGGGTCACGGCGGCTAACAGGCAGCTCACATCGAAACGGTCCGAACGGATGTTGATGCGCTGTGTTTCGGTGAGTCTTTCACTGAACGATACCGTGACCTCCACTGTCCATCATCTATGTCCTCGGCTGAGAGTTTATTCGAGCTTTGCGGACGAACGCGAAGGCCCGCGTCGTGGCGCGTTCCAGAAGTCACACTTTGTGGGGCTGCTAAAATGGGTTTGGGAACCGTATGGTGTTCGGTTCGACACCTGTCCCATGGATGACTGTGATGACTGGACGAACATGTCAGAGTTTTGGAGGTAGCTCTGGTGCATTGTGGGGAATCTTATTCTTACGGAATGCTATGTTTATGTTAATGGGTGGAGCCATTTGTATTGAATCGGATTTTCCCAGTGTTATTAAACGGGACGCCTGGTAAACTAACGTTGTCCTGGTTTGTGGACCTGTGTGTGATAAAATGTCAGCAGTCTTCAGGTTCTGTTCTGCCAGACCAGACCAGTATTCTGGTCAAACAAACCCGTCCAGGTTTTCACTCTTGCACAGAAAAACATAAGAGTCAAAGACGAGCAGGAGCCCAGTGTCTCACTGCAGATGCTGCTCAAAATGGAATCATTGTTTGTTTCCAGGATCATTCGTGAATATCTGAGTTGTCTTTTTTTTTTTTTTTTTTTTTCTTTTTTTTTTTTTTTTTACTGTCGACCGCAGTAGGATTCTGGAGGATTGCTGCAGGTTTAATTACACGTTCACCTCAGGGAGAAGAGCTCCTCATCACTGTAGGATTTTTTTTGTCGTCGTTGACAACCTGGAGGCGTCCATGGCAGTGAGGACACGTATGACCGCGATATGGACCAAAACCTGAGGTCAACGTCTCAACTCTAAGTGTGATTCCAGCAAATCTAGCAAAACCCAGTCATTGTGTTTTGTTAGACCCTCATTATCGTACGAAAAAACTAATATTGGTAGAACATAATTATGCTAATATTGCTAATGATAATACTATTTGTGCGGATTTGTCTCCATGCGGTCCACTCTCTGGATGCACCAAACAGCTCCAGGTGCAGAGAACCTCAGCAGTGCCATCTAGCTGACAAAAAAGAAATGCACCAAGTTACAGACTTGGGCTGTATGTGACATGCTAATGCTAAAATACATATGTCACACATCATGGGCAGAATGCGTTGTCACAGTCAATGCATAATGTCGTCAGGCCTTTTATTGACCTGTGAAAACATGGGTCTGTTGTTGGAGCTGTTGTTCCTTCCTTAGATCATCAGTTCACACCCGGAGCTTCAGTTCAGGAGTGGGGACAGGGAGGAGGGACCATGTCAGTGTGGTCACATGTGCTGCTGTAGTAAACCATCTCAATCTGATGTTTCCATCTTCTGCAAAGCCTAGTTAAGGGTACAATAACAGACGATCATTTCTGTCTCCCTGCAGCTGGTGGGTCTTCATCGCATCCTGCCGAACATCTTCCTCAGGGGCCTCACACAAGTAGCGCTGTCAGTCTGCACGACTGCTCTGTCGCACTGGGTCAGCATCGTTCACCGAAGGCCTCGTCTGAGCGGAGCCAATGCTAAACACAGTCTGAACTTAGAGACGCGTGTTGTGGATAGTGTCGTTGCTGCCCTCCAGAATCAAACCAGCAAGCGTTCTGTGGGAGGTGCCGGTCCTCCTCGGGGGGCCTCCAAGCCAGCGATGCCCGGGTCCACGCCGGCGAGCAGCAAAGCAAGGGTGTACACGGACGTCAACACACAGAAGAACAGAGAGTATTGGGACTACGATGCTCACGTTCCAAACTGGAGGTAAATAGAAAATTCTGACTCGCCTGTTCATTCAGTGATTTTAATTTTTCTGATATAAGTAATTCAGTGATTTGTCACAAAATCATACAAACACACACACGTACAGTATGTACATACATACATACATACATCCATACTGTGGTCCCTTGTCTATCACAGGTCACTGCCTGCAATAGACAAAAATCAGTGAATTATTATTATGTAGATATTAACTCTTTATGGGAATCTCAGGGCATGAAATATGGTGAAGAAGTGATTTACCTGAACATGCACTATACTGTATGTATTTTTTTTATTTATTTGGTGAGGGTTGCGTCAGGAAGGGCATCCGCCGTAAAAAACATTTAGCCAAATCTATGATGCGAGACAACAAAAAGATTTCCATACCAGATCGGTCGGGGCCCGGGTTAACAACAACCGCCAACAGTGCTGTTAACCTACAGGGTACTATTGGAAATTGTTGACTCGCTGTGGCAACCCCTGAAAAATGAGAAAAGCAGAAAGAAGAAGAAGACTGTGGAAAAAAATGTGTTTTCGCAGAAATAATACAAAATTTAAAACATTTTCTGGACTGCAAAAACCTGCGATGGAACAGAAAATCATTGTACAAGAGTTGTGTCGCTGTGTGTGTGCAGCTATGTCCTGTGTGTGTGTGTGTGTTTCACTGTTTAAAAGTAATTATTTACTGTTTCCAACATGTTGGCTTACAATACTGGCTTCTTCAATATGTTGTAGTACGTTGCAGTGGGGGTGAATAATTTCCCATGATGCTTTGTTTGGTTAGTTAGACCTATTTGACCACGAATGGAGGAGAAACCAGTCCTGCTGTCCATGTGTCTGCTGCTTTTGTACTTACAATGTTTCTGATGTTCCTCTCCTTCAGCAACCAGGACAACTACCAGCTGGTACGTAAACTGGGTCGAGGGAAGTACAGCGAAGTATTTGAGGCCATCAATGTGACCAACAACGAGAAGGTTGTGGTGAAGATCCTCAAGGTGAGAACAGAACATTTTGGTTCCTCCCATAGAGACAGAGCAGAGGTTGACCACCTGTGACAGGAAGACACATGTCAAACTGTCACTGTTGTTGTTGCCTCATAATGAGGACAGCGTTACCTCCAGATGATTGTCGATGCAGGTTCTCAGTCGTCCAGGTCATGGTCAAGGTGGACTGAATGTCCAGTTTCTCAACTAAACGCTTTTACCTCCAGATGATTCTTTTACCACAGTATATATATATATATATTAGATCACCATACGACATCATCTCACTACATTTAGTGTTTAATGTGTAGAGAACAGAGTGGTTTTCATTTGTACTGTCTCCACGTCTTTATGGCAGTTTGTCTTTTTGTGTTTGTGCGTCTACCTCAGTTGTTGTGTAGAATGGAGGGTGAACGTGAATAATATGACTCTGAAAAAAATGAACATTGATGAAGGTCAATCCAAAAAGTTTCTTTGTCATCAAGTCGACTTTTTCTTCTTCTTCTTCTTCTTCTTGGAGTTGAAAGACGTTTCATTCCTCAACTGAGGAACTTCATCAGTTTCTTGTTGATGTCAGAAGGAACATCTGTCTAAATGGGAACAACTGCTGATTAACATGAGACCAAAACAACTCTTCTGACTTTTGTCCAGTGGTGAAGACAGTGGCCCACAGCAGTAGAACTACATCAACCAGGAACTGATGAAGTTCACTTCGCTCTGTTGCGTAATAGTAGATAACCTTCACTTTGATCCTTCCATCTGCATCTTTGTTGAATTCATTCGTTGTCGTATTCATTCGTCTTCTTCTGCTTGTTTGTTGACGGGTTGCAGGGGTAACTGGCTCCACCTAAATCACATTGCACTATATTGTAAGCCTTCCACAAGACGTATTGTGGGTCAGGACGGTGTTTAATTTCTTTAATCTGTGGGATATTGGACCAGGGAGGCTGGATGTCAGGGGACATGTTTACAGTGTGGGTGTCGTAGTAGTAGTATTTCTTTATTTACTGTAGTAGGAGTGGGATCTGTACTAGACCTAATGTGGTTTTACTTCAAGTTCCATTTTGTTCACAGCCAGTCAAAAAGAAGAAGATCAAAAGGGAAATCAAAATCCTTGAAAACCTGCGTGGAGGAACCAACATCATCCGCCTGGTGGACACCGTCAAAGACCCCGTGGTTGGTTGAACAGCAGCATCTCCGCACACGTGCATGTCAGAAAGTTTGGACGGCGCCGCCCTCCTAACCATGTGCCTCTCTGTGACAACGCATCTCCACCTCCTAAGTTTGTGTTGTCCTTTCTTTGCAGTCCAGAACACCAGCGCTTGTCTTTGAGTGCATCAATAACACAGACTTTAAGGTATTAAACAGGAGTAACCGCCATCCCTGCAGACGCTGATGTCATCATTAATCTCATTAAAACCCTTAGTTAATCTGCCACCTGTGCAGATTGGTCTTTCATTAGTATTGTTGACTTTGTGTGACAGGAGCTCTACCAGAAGCTGACAGACTTCGACATCCGTTACTACATGTACGAGCTGCTCAAGGTAAGATGACCGCGTCGTTGACCTTTACCGTCCACACTTCTTCCTGTGGCGACGACAACTTAAACCCAACCACATTGGCCGAACCTGGTTCTCTGATCGGCGTCAGATGTTTGTTGACGTATTTTCATACATGACATGAATCCTTTTCTGCTTCCTCTGATAATGATGAGGCTCAAACACATGGTGTTTCCAAGGCGTTCACGCAGACGCCACCTACAGCTCGTTTGGTATCACAATAAAACAGCCCTCCGGAGGGCGACGTTCAGTGCATGCAACAGTAAAACAGTGTATGTAGTAGTTCATATCCTCAAAGATGTGTGTGTGTGTGTGTGTACATGTTTAAAAACCGTAATTAGTGAAACCAAGATGTCCAGGGTTCTTCTCTCCCATGGTGTGTCCTCCTGTGTGTTGTCCTCCAGGCTCTGGACTACTGTCACAGTATGGGAATCATGCACAGAGATGTGAAGCCGCACAACGTGATGATCGATCATCAGCTAAGAAAGGTGAATGTCAATATGTTCTCCCCAGTAAAGTGTCCAGATCTTAGTCTTCAGGATGACAAAAAAGTCTGGTCTAGTCTGGAATCTGTGCTACATCTTCAGGTTCAGGTGCATGTGGATTTGTCCACATTTGTTGTGTAGTTGTTCACTTGTCTTTACAGTGGAGAACTGGGTGGAACGATTCACTTCATAACAGACTTGTTTCTAAACAGCTGCGACTCATAGACTGGGGTTTGGCCGAGTTCTACCACCCTGCTCAAGAGTACAACGTCAGGGTGGCCTCTCGTTACTTTAAAGGCCCTGAGCTGCTGGTGGACTATCAGGTACTTCTGACCTCCGTCAGCTCTGGAACAAGGCCTCCTGTGACGGCAGCTCACGCCTCCTTCTTCTCCTCTCCTGATGCAGATGTACGACTACAGTCTGGACATGTGGAGCCTTGGCTGCATGTTGGCCAGTATGATCTTCCTGAAGGAGCCGTTCTTTCACGGCCAGGACAACTATGACCAGGTGACCCCACCTCCTCCTCTTTCTCCTCTCACGTCCTTCATCTTCACCTCCTTGTTATCATCGACTGTAGTCGTGGCTTGTTAGTCTGAGGATTATTTTTCTGCCCAATGTTGGTTGATGCATAATTGTTACGTCTGTAAGAAACCTTGGTGTTTTTTTTATTTTTTATTTTTTTTATTTTCCTGATTATAAAACCAGGAAAACGCAATGACTGGCTTTTGTCAAACGAAAGAGAAATACAGCTGTATATGAAAGGGAAAGTCACTAGATGGCAGCATTGCAGCTCATTTTAATATTCAGTTGATTGTGCCATAGATACAGTGGCTCATTCAGATAAATGAACAAATTCTTATCGGTTCATATCGGAATCACTTATGGGATATTGTAAAATTTTGGTAATATAATTCTGTCTTTGTGAATGTGCTCTGGTCTTTCTCCTGTTGTTGATACCCACTGTCAGGTCTCATTTTTAAAGACGTCCTCAATGATCTCTGATGACTGATTTGTCCAAGTTGATCCATTACACCCTGCGTACAGATAACATGCTAGCAAGTCCTTATCCCCGTATGTGTCTTGTTTGTCAGCTGGTCCGCATTGCCAAGGTTCTCGGCACCGAGGAGCTGTTTGGTTACCTGCACAAGTATCACATAGAACTGGACACTCGTTTTAAAGACCTGCTGGGACAGTGAGTGTCCAACAAAAAAGAACCCAAATTAATCTTTCTGTTTCACTTCCTGTCACTTAAAGAGATCACATGACGTGTCCCTCACCTGTCTACAGGCAAGTGCGAAAGCGCTGGGAGCAGTTCATCCAGTCAGAGAACCAGCACCTGGTGAGTTCCGAGGCTCTGGACCTGCTGGACAAACTGCTGCGATACGACCATCAGCAGAGGCTGACGGCAGCCGAGGCCATGCAGCATCCATACTTCTGTAAGTACCATCGCACCCTCTGACCTGGGCTTAGGCCAGACATGGACAAACTGCGGCCCATGGACCATAGTTTGATGTGTGTGTGTGTGTGTGTGTGTGTGTGTATTCAACGTATATTGTTCAACAAACACACACGATGCCTGATGAGTGGAGGAAAGGTGTTCTGGTGCCAATTTAGCAGAGACGTAACATCTACACAAAGATAAAGTTGATGATCCAAACCAAGAAGAGTAGTTGAGGAAAGATGTCGAGATTTGTGAACAAAGGTTCCACAGAATAAATATTTGCCTTGAGGATGTTGATGGAGAAGAACAGAGAAGGTCAGAAGAAGGAGCTTCATTGTGTTTTTGTAGATTTAGAAAAGGCCTCTGACAGGGAGACAATGGAGGAACTGTGGTTCTGTATGAGGAAGTCAGGAGTGGCAGAGAAGTATGTTAGCTTGGTGCAGGATATGTACAAGAACAGTACAACGGTGGTGAGGTGAGCTGTTGGAAGGACAGAAGACTTTGAGGTGGAGGTGGGACTTCATCAAGGATCTGCCCTGAGCCCCTTCTTGTTTGCTTTAGTGATTGACAGATGAGGTCAGACAGGAGTCTCCATGGACAATGATGTTTGAAGATGACATGTGATCTGCAGTGAGTAGGCAGCAACATGAGGAGGACCTAGAGAGGTGGAGGTTTGGATTAGAGAAGAGAGGAATGAAGGTGATTAGAGGGACCACACAGACAAGAAGGTTTGGAGAAAAAACTAGAGAAGCCAGATTGAGATGGTTTGGACATGTTCAGAGGAGGGACAGTGGATACACGTTGGTAGAAGAATGAACCTAGAGATGGCGCTACCAGGTAGGAGACAAAGAGGAGATTGATGGATGCAATGAGAGAGGACATGGAGGTAGTTGGAGTCAATGAAGAAGATGGAGAGGACCGGGGGGAGATGGAAAAAAACACCTGAAGAAGAAGGGACCAGACCAGAGGAGGAGGAGAAGAATAGATGTCTTTATCTTCTTCCTTTTCCCTGTGATGCCTGTGTTTCTCCAGAAGGTGGCCGGGAAAAGGCTGAGAGTCTTTAACAATACATGAACATTTGGACGTCTTCAATTTTAGGTCAAATTAATGACCTCCAAAAAGGTGATGGACAGGTTGGTAGATGGACAGAGAGAACCTCTCTTCAGGATATTAGGACAGGGGGCGCTGGTCAGTATTTTGTCTGTAATGTTGAACTGTTAATATTAAGCTGCTTCACTGACACCTGTGGGTTTTGGACTAAACCATCTTTCATTTTCCTCAGACCCGGTGGTGAAGGAACAAGCAAACGCCAACACAGACCCAGGCCCCAAAGCAATAAGCAGCTCCAATGCAACATGATGACCACACAGCAGGTGACACACACACACACACACACACATTTTTATGTAGAATATTAGAAGAGCAGAGGGTCAAGGGTTGGAACCAGTCTCCAGAGTCCAGCTACAGCAGCACCACTATGAGATGTAGAGGTAGATGTTCTCAAAACCCACTTCAGTCGTCAGATTATTGTAGAAAGGTTCTACACAGGTTTCTGTCCACGGCAGGTCCAACAGGAATCAACTGATCGGCAGTCTCACCAACAGCGTGTTCTTCTCGTACAGTTCTTGGACATTGTCATATCGTGAGACGTTCAAGACATTCGTCAGACCTCTGAAATGTAGAATGTTGTGCTCCTGCACCTGGACATTGACATGGGTCCATTATCTAGGCCCCACTTTGTGTTGTGTCTTAATCGGTCTTGAGAATGCGTCTTGTGTCTGTCACCCAGGTGCCAGTGTCTGTTGTGTCTCACACACCGTGGATACTTAACACTGCACATCAATATCGTCCAACACTTTGTCTGTCCATAACACAACATTCTCCACCACATTATGAGGGTGTGTTAATACTGATGAAGACCAGGTGATATTCACTAATCTGAACAAACCACTGTATGAATACGAGGTCAGTAAAATGCAAAAACTGTAATGCTGCCATCTAGTGACCTTCACTTTAACATACAGCCAGTTATTTTCAGGAAGACAATTCTGCTAATGTTGGACCAATGTTAAACTTGTCATGAACTGTTGATAAAAGTTTCTCATTCAATAATGAAAGTGAGACGTGACATAACATTTGTAAAAATGGGAAAATATGTGACATTGGTGTGTGATGAAGTGTATTAGATGGAGATATAATAGTTAAACACTAGGGGTCACTAAAGGGTTGGTGGGTAGATGTTGGGATGGTTGAAGACTGTCTGCCTTTGACTGGAAGTAGCAGCGTTGACGGTGTCTTCACTGGATTTAACTTTTCATTCATTCGTTGTCATTTTTCTCTAATTTTTCTCTATTTTATTTTATTTTTCCTCTCTGTCCAGGAAGATTCTTTGTTACCTCAACTTGTGACCTTTTCATGGCAGAAACTTTGTCAGCAGCCAAACTGGAGTGAACAGTCAAAACACACACACACACACACACACACACTCTGCTGCTCTGGTCTGTGTTGCCAACCGATCTGGTCCCACCACCTCCTCCTTGACCTCCCTGCTCCCACTCCTCCTCCTCCTCCTCCTCCTAGTACAAACGAGCAGAGACTGTTGTTGGACGCGGTGACGCCGCGTGTCAGTGGCTGCGGTGACTTCTCTCCAGGTCTAGGTTTTAGCACTGAGTGGCACGGAGGTTATTTTCTGCTCCATAGAACAAAAGCTATATTGAAAAAGAATAAACGTTTTTATTTAAACTCACCTGAAGTCGTCTTTTACTCTCAATCACAGAGGTGACAGTGGACATGTGTGTGTGTGTGTGTGTATATATATATATGTATATATACGTGTGTGAATATATATGTGTGTATATAATTATGTGTGTATATATATATATGTATATATATATATATATATATGTGTGTATATATATATATGTGTGTGTGTGTGTGTGTGTGTGTAAGTCAGTAGCCAGACGTCTCATTGGGTCTGTGCAGTTTTAATAAAGTGAAAATTGACTGTGATCTGCAGTGAAGTGAGTGAAGACATGGATGACCTGCTACATTATAGTTTGAGCCATGGTGTGAAAGACAAAAAGATTTCATTGAAGTTCAGTGAGTGAGAAGTTCAGGCTGAGATTCAGAGTGGACCTGTCCATGAACGGGTTCTTGGTTCTAGGAGATATCGGCTGTGGACCGAGTCTCACAATGGTGTCGAAACCGTCAATGTCCGGGGCGTTGGAGAAGGCACAGGGACCATGGGACTGTGGAGCGACCTGTGGCCACATCTTCTCATACAATGACCCTAAAAGTCAATTAAACACGATCGATTGGCTCCAGCTCCACAGGACGGTGTTTGGAGGACGGGCTACAATGGCTTCATGTCCATAAACCTCTCAGGGACTATGAGTTGTACGAGCCACGTGTCTGTGGTCAATAAACGCGGTTTAGTGGAGTTCTGTAGCAGTAGCTGCAGCGTGGGCTGCGTGACTTAAGTCAACGAATGGCACGGTCGCCACGGTAACAGATGACACCAGAGACTGAGCGAGAAATAGAAGATTGGATCTGGAACTGAGTCCAGTCCAGTGGCACTAACTGGTTCCAGGCCTCCGTTTCCTTTTCTTCCCACTTCCTGTTTCACAGAACGTGACCCTTGATGCTGTTTCTTCCTTCTTTTTTACTTTGATACGATGCTAAAATAAATAAATAAATAAATAAGGCATAAAAACACAGGCCAGTGTTCAGTTAAAATAAACAAATCAAGCGTCGACACTGATTGAAATATGTACGGTGAACAAACGATACTTCTAGGAACTGTGCTGGTTCTGTCTCCGCACTGTAGGGCTGAGGTAACATTCTGGCGCGTCCCCCGGTGGTGGACAACCTGTGGACAACCGTGGAACAGCAGCTCGGAGGTGTTAATATTAGGGATGTCCGATAACGATGTTGGCCAATTGTTTGGATGAAGGTTCCAAGGTGGAGGTTGGAGAGTTTTGTTAAATCGTTCTTCTGACGCCCACAATCTTCAAGTTTGATACTTCAACCGGGAACAACCTTCAGAGGAGATCAGTTGGAGACACAACTTCTCACCCTCTTACAAAGACCCCTCAACAACCAGTGTCACACACCCAAGAGTCATGTGATCAGCACCACTCTGGTCACATGGCAATGACTGTAACGACCCATTAGCACCATCTCACTACTGGTACCAGTCTTCACAGGTGACCCCAGCTCCACCCAACAAGATGGACCTGGAACAAAACTTTCTCCTCACAAAAAGAACAGCAGGAGCCTCTTGGATGCGAGGAGAAAGGTTTTCGATAAAATCTGAATGTCCAGTTGGCGAAGGAAACCCTTTAACGTTGTCCAAACACTTCATGTCTAATTCTCACATCAACCGTTACCGATATCTGCATCGGACGTTTGCCCCCGAAACCGATGTCAACGTCTCAGGACCTCCTCAACGCAAATTTGGCAAAAAAACAGAACATTGTGTTGTCGGATCAAAACAGGATAAGAATCCCACCGATATAACGTAATAATTGTTCTGCCAACATCGTCAGACATCCCTATTTGCATCCCTTCAGTTTGATTAGTTCCACAGTTTTTTTGTTTTTTCGTCACAGCGACGTTGGCCTTTCCCTCTTTTTTTTGTTTTCCCTTATGGCAGAAGACGTTCGAGTTCCGATTCATTCAGCTCATTTGAGGCAACGATGTAGTCCAGGTGTTGCAGGTAGCGCTCCTGGTCTTTCATGAAGTGCGGGATTCTGGTCCTGCAGAGAGTCGCTAGGGGGCGCAGTCTCTCTACGTCCCTGTAGGAAACCTGAGAGTTAAAGTGGAGGGATGAATGCTGGTTAGAAACTGAGGTCGATTCAGTTGAATACATTTATCTGGATCAGTCAGGAGGGACATTTATTTAGATCTTCTTTGTTTGGTTTTTATCAATTCCTGCTGAAACAGGAAAAATCAAGTACTAAAAAATGTCATGTCATTTCTTCTTCAACAATCTTGCCGGCACCAATAATTCTGTCCAGCAGAGGCCGCAGCGTCCCAGGAAAACACCTTTATTTTTATCTACTTTGTAAGTGGCCCAGTGAAGGACCAGTTGGACGTGATGCTGACCTTTCCCAGCGTGGTCAACATCTTGAAGTCGATGGATCGTCGGTGGCGAAGTAGCTGCAGGATTCCGTCGAGGTAAACCTGATCTTTGCTGAAACAGCCTGAAAACACACACACACATCAGTCGACTCAGGACTGGAGGATTTTAACTTGTGTATACACACTGACAAAGTTGACAACATCCCTCAGTCGGATCATTGCCCCGGTGCTAGCATCACCATTTAACACCTGTCAAAATTGTTATTCTTTTCTTTCTTCAACAATAGAAAGCCAATACCACAAGGCCTCAGTTTCCTCAAGTGATCGTTTCGGGGATAAACGGCTCTATAGCGAGGGTCACTAGATGGCAGCATTACAGCTCATTTTATTACTTCATTGTGGTAATCAGGAGGCCGGTGCCAGAAACTCAATCTGCGGGCTGAAAAAAAGGTCTAACCACTAGGAGGAGCACAGCAGAAAAATCAATCCAGGATGTCAGTGTGGATTGATTCCACACATCTCACACGTTGGACTTTCTCCTCAACTCTACTTCTATCTGGATGTGACTCCTGGGCCACATCTGCCTGTCCTGGACCTGAGCTACTCTCTCAGTGTGACGGTGTGTTCACCCGGCTGCGACGTGTCCATCTGTCCTCTCTTGGCTCTCAGACAGTACTCCCAGCGGACGTCGGGGTTTTGGACGAAGCGTGCGATGTGGTCGAAGAGCTGGCTGAAGCTCATGTTGGCGGCGTGGTACACCGTGTAGTAGAGGAGCGCGGCCCGCCACAGGTACGGCTGCTTCCTGAGCAGCACGCTGTGCAGACTGGCCAGGCCCTCCTCCGTCGGGTTGGCCGGTCCCAGACCAAACTTCCTGCGTCCCTCCGCCGTGGCCCAGGGCTGCCGGCTGTTGTTGACGCCCCGCAGGTAATGAGTACCTGAGCAGGGAGGAACAAACACAGGGGCGTGGACTTTGATTCTCATCAACTGACAGCCTGTGGCCTGGATTGAATGGTTTAGCGGCCAGATTGATACCGATCTCCTCCCATTGTCATTGATCACTTTCTTCATTTAAAGAATTGATTTTTCATCATTTTGATGATGATGATGATGATGATGATGATGATGATGATGGCCACTTTACTTGTTCTGTTTCCGGGCCTGAACCCACACTTAATCTGTCCTGTTTCAACCAGAACTCAAGTCTGACGTAGCGTTGACGTCGCTTACGGCAACTCACCGATCTCATGTCTCATCATTCCCTCCAGCCAGTGCTGCCGAGCTCCAGCCAGGTTGATGGTCAGAGTGGGACGACAGCTCTCCACCACCATCACCGCCTGAGACAGCAGCTCATCAGAGAGACGCACCACCACCTACACACACACACACACACACACACACCTGGATCAGCACGGTGGTTGTATGATACCTGCATTCGTTACCGTGGTAACCACAACGCCGCCTCACCTCGCCCACGCATCCTTCTTTCTGTAAGTATTTGCGGACCGACGCCCAGATCTGACTTTTCGAGAGCACGTTTCCACCCGTCACTTCCTCGAACTTCTCGTAGGAGCCAAACTTCCTCAGAACACATTCCATGATGCCCACGGCCTGAGGTCAAACACACACACACACTAGGGTTAGAACCAGCGTCATTATCAACCATCATGTACTGGTACCCAATATCTGTACCTGGTCCAGGAAGAGGCCTGAGCCCTGGCAGTACTTGTCCAGTACGCTCCTGGGTTCGGGCTGAGTGTACTCAAACTGAGGCTCGTACCGGAAGTCCGACCGGAAGAACGTCTGCTTCTCGTGCTCCAGGTTGAGAGGTCTGAGGGCTACGAGGAGGCAAGACCGGGGGACGGCAGGGCCCGTGCTGCCCCCCGTACCTTTCACAATGTGCGGCAGTGAGGTGGCAGACCTCATCTGCCCCTTCTTTGCTCGAGGGCCCAAGGAGCAGTTAACTGAGCAAGTACTTTCGCTACGGCGCATCCAGCCACCTGCGCCCAGGCTGGGGCTCGTCAAGCTGCGAGCAGGGGGCAAGGGGGCAGCAGAGCAACTGCGCCATGGGTGGCATTTCGTGGCCATCTGGTCTCGAGACCCTCTTGGGCGCTGGGAAGTCGTCTCCAGGCTAAGCAGCGTGGGGACGCAAGATTTGGCGCCACCCTTTGTTGATGACGACCTCTTCCCTAGGGTGCGCTCTTCGGTCTGGGCACGGAGTCCGTTTTGGGACACCTCCTTCTTCGTGGCAACGCTCCCCGTGGCAGCGGCACGGATGGTGGGTTTCACTGGGGCGGTTCGGACCTCCGGTTCCAACACCGGCCCATCGCTCCTGACGCAGCGTGCCTCGACCCGATCCATGACTATGTTGCACGAGTCCAACACCATTACCGCAGCTGCTGTTGGCCGTCGAGGAAGAACAATCAAAACAATGTTCAGATGTTAGATGGGGAATTGGACCAAGTGTGTTCTGGAATATGAAGAACTCGTCAAAGAAGAAGAAGAGAGAAAAGAAATGTCTTTTTTTTGTCTTTGTGACGTTGTGATTCTCGCCACAGCACACAACCAAATGTGGCCTCTGCATTTGACATCAAAGTTCATCAAAGTGAACAGTGGGCAGATAATGAGCGTCCAATGACGATACCGTGCTCAGGGCATCTCAGTGGTAACTTGGAGGTAGTGGGATTCGAACCGGGGACCCTGCGGACCCTAGTCTGCTTCCTTAACCACTAGGCCACTGCCCCAAAACTACGATCTGCATCCTCTTCTACAGGTAACGTTTAAGTCAGCGCTGTGACACAAGTCTCTCAAAGACTCGTCTGCTGACGGGACTCCATCAAGCATTCTGTATTTTGACTGAAACAGTCTTCAATGTCTTCACTGTCCTCATTCTTGATTATGAGTGTCAACCTTGATGAGACATTATTCTCTAAACATCATAAACAACTTGATTTACTTTGCTCTTATATTTCATTAACCCCTAATACTCTCATAAATACTTTATGTCCATCAGGTAGATGTGGATCTACCTGGAGATCTCCACAGGAGTGCTGGTAGATCCTGAGCAATAACATAAATATATAGATATAGATATAGATATCTATATCTACAGAGAGAGAGAGAGAGAGAGAGAGAGAGAGGATGGATAATACTGCAGTAGTGATGTTGTCGTGGTAAAATATAGTATTAATAATATGTGACTTATTCTGATCCACTGACTTCTACTGAACTTCTACTTCTTCTTCTTTTTCTTCTCTCTTGCTGCAGCTTCTCACTCTAGATCTAGAAGCTCCATCGACCTATAACTACTGTATAGATGAAGAACCGAGGAGAAGACCTGGTCTGACCGGAAGTACCGATAAAACCTCGGCGATGCAACGAGTGAGAAGCGGCACAAACTTCAGCCGAACACCCACCTGCCACAGCGGCGAGCCCCGGGACCGAACCTTTGCTGCGCCCTGCGGACCGCGCCTCCGTTCACCGGTCGCCGACACCGGGGAGTGGCTGAAGCGCCGCAGGAGAAGCATCCGCGGATAACGGGTCGACGGAGGAGCCGGAAGTCGCTGGCGCGGCCACAGGGCGGCGGCTGAGTTGGAAGAAATGACACGGGACGTAACGGCGTGACGTAATCTCTACGTCATACGTCATCGCGTACGAGGTCCGCCAGTCAGACGTCATCCGAAAAATGCATTGGGTTTACGATGGAAACGAACTCTTTCTGACGTTGACAGGAAACAAAGTGACGTTTTTAACTGGACGACATTGGTCACTGGTTCTTTTCTCCCATTGGTCGGTTAATAAACTGTTTGGCGGTGACGTCACACTGCAGGACAGATATGGACTGGTGTCTTTAACGGAGACACTGAAAAAACAAATCAATTCTTATTTCTACGAAAACCCTTTTCATCCTTCAGTCCATATCAGATGTTCACCTGGACCAGAGCTGTGGAACGAGCTGAGAACACAACCTTCACCTCAACCCATGCACACCTTCTATCTGGAAGGTGGACCTTCCAGCCACTGGTTCTGGCCCTTTGAAAGGTCTCCAAGGACATTCATTTAACGTTTGGTGAGAACATAACAAGCGGTGTTCTAACCCAGGTTCTGTCAGGAACGACTGCCTTCGTCAAAGTCACGGCAAAAACTCTCACACAAACTCCTCTGGTTGGACAGGAGACGGATCAGAACCACCTGTCAACCAGTGCTTTGGAGAAATGCTCAAGCCCTGAGTCCAGTTCTAAAGAGTAAGGAGAGGTCTTCTGTTTATCCCAGTCCTGGCCAGTGGCCTAGCGGTTAAGGAAGTGTCAAGGGTCTGCGAGGTTCGAATCCCACCACCGCCAAGTTACCACTGAGATGCCCTGATCATGGTATCGTCCCCACACGCTGCTCACAGGCAGAGGCCAAATGTGGTTGTGTGTTGTGTTGTGAATTACAACGTCACAATGACAAAAAAAGACCTTTCTTTCTTTGTCTCCTCAGGGCAGAGGAGAACAGAGGAGAACTTTGCTCCGGCTCTGAGAAGGTTCTGATGGTTCCGTTCCAACCAGTTTTCAGCAACACTCAGTTCAACTGAAGCAGAGTTCAAGATTGGAAGAAAGACCAGTGACGATGGAACCAACGTCACACCATGATTTGGACCCATGTGATTGGATGATGAGCCGTGTCCACATTAGTAGATCATCTTCATCTTCATCTTCATCTTCATCTACATCTTCATTATATTTATTAATGGAACTGATCAAATTCCATCAACAAACCCTTCATGTTCAGGAGGTGGTTTGGAAAATTATGAAGACAGTCGGGGGCGGGGCCACTGTCAGGGGGCGGGGCCACTGTGTCCGTGTCAGTGTATGTAAAGTTCCCATGTGCGTCATAACTTCCCCGTCCAACTGTGGATCCAAACTGACATTGTATTATTTCTTTGGTCCATGACTTCAGGGAGGAAGTGTGTCTGTAATAAGGACGTGAACAATGTTCATGTACCTGTAGATGACTGTTAAAAATGGCATTTACTGACAGACCGCAGCTAAATAAACCAATAAACAGACAGACAACTAACTACAATAATTATAATAATCCTCCCATCCCCAAAGATGAGGGAGGGGCCAGAACTCCATGACCATACAGTCCGAAAAGGCTCTAGTTGTCAGCAAATGGACTTCTTCTTCTTCTTCTTCTTCTTCTTCTTCTTCTTTTTCATTGTCGATGCAGGTTCTCAGTCATCCAGGTCATGGTCAAGGTAAAAGACTTTAGCTAGGCAACTGGACGTTCAGTTTTTTGGAAAACGTTTCTCCTCTCATCCAAGAGGCTTCAGTTCTAACTGTTAGTGGGGAGTAACAGAAGTTATATGCTGTGAGTGGGGAGGAAGAGGTGTTTCAAGTTCCTCCTGTTGGGTGGACCGTCCACCTGGGCCCACCTGGGGATACCTGTTTCACAGGATACCTGTTTCACAGGTATCCCCAGGTCCACCCAACAGGAGGGACTTGAAACACCTCTTCCTCCCCACTCACAGCATATAACTTCTGTTACTCCCCACTAACAGTTAGAACTGAAGAAGCCTCTTGGATGAGAGGAGAAACGTTTTCCAATAAACTGAACGTCCAGTTGCCTAGCTAAAGTCTTTTACCTTCTTTTTCATTGTTGTTTTGGTCTCCTCACCCTTTTAGACAGAAACTGCTCCTGATGGTAATGAGCAGATGAGAACCTTTACCTGACGATACCTCAGCTTCAGTCATCCATACCGATTAGAAATATTCTGTCCCGTACGGATGCAGAAAAACTCATCCATGCCTTCGTAACCTCTGGGCTGGATCACTGCATTCCCCTCAGGTCCTCAAAGAACCTCCACCCTGGCTGAGGGACTAAGGACAGAGGATGTCACCAACCCTGTTGTAACAAATCTGGTTTTGTGACTGAGAGTCTCCACAAACAACAGGTTCTACAGTTCTGTCGGCAGAAACATCAACCACTGCATCCACCCACCATTCTGCTGAATACGGCACCTGTTATTCCCAAGGTGATGCTGGAAGAACATTTTCCATTGCCAGTGGAGCCCTAGTGCAGTGACCTGATGTCTCCTAATTAACCACTGTTGGGCGTCTGCGCTATAATCAAAAGTGTGGCAAGTCTGACAATGTAATATTCCAGCAGGTGGCAGCAAATGCCTGTGAAAAAAAGCGTTATTGCTACGCGACAGTGACCGAAACAGCAAGACGAACAAGTGACAGTGATGGAGGAGTTCTTGAGAAGGAAACATGCAAATGGACAAAGTTCTGACCCAGATGAAGGTCCTAGTCTGAGTGGTCCACAAAAGGAGACCAACTCCCAACTCACAGACTCCACATTGAAGTGTCGGTCAGAGCTGAGTTTCTCAAGCTCCACTGGGATAAAAGCTAAGAACACAGCTGTTCCTGATGTTGAGGTAGAGCTTCGTGTGAGTCTTTCTTCCCTTCCTGCCAGGAGATACAATGGATGTTCATTAGAACAGGACCAGGTTTCACACTGACACTAAACTGTGTTAAAATGTCATGGTTGGTTTGGTTGGAGGTTGGAGGTTGGAGGTTGGAGGTTGGAGGTTGGTTTGGTTGGAGGTTGGAGGTTGGAGGTTGCAGGTTTGCCCCAGGATTTTGTAAAAAAATCTTGAAAAGAGCTGCTCTAGAGGTCAAGGGACCGGGCAAGGTTCTAGGTTCGAATCCACCAGCCGCCTGGTGTCCACCCTCTGTCCACCCCATGTCCACGGTGTCCCGTTGTTGATGGGTTCCCTGCACGGTGTGGATCGAGTGCCGTCAGTACCCAGACAGGCCAGGAGGGGGAGACATTTAATTGGACTGGACGCCAGCAGCACAGTTTCAGATTATTTGTGAAGCAGATTGTTGTTGCTGAGCATCATCATCATCATCATCATCATCGTCATCATCGTCATCATTAATACAACAGGTAAATTCTGACTCTGTTCTTCCTCCAACCTTTTAAAGGTGGGGGAGGAACCGAGGGACAGGTCGTCCTTACAGAGTCCACCTGTCCTTAGACTTACACACCTTTACACTTTTATTGGCTGTTGGTAAAGAAGGAGGGGGGAGGGGCCGCTATAGGTGTGTCCTGTGACCAGATGATAAAAGAAAGAACACACACACACACACACACACACACACACCTGGGTCTCTGAGCTGTGAGAGCCAAGTTGCTCAATGCTGAAAAGGTGATGGTGTAAACCTGACCTCCACCCTGTGGATCCATTTTTACTTTTTATTTTCTAAAGGCAAAATGCAAATGGAAGGGAAATTTGACACACCCTGCGTGACTGAGTAGGTGGACCATGTCTTGTCTTCCGTAGCATCTCCGCAGCCGGACACTCAGTCAGTCTGGTTTGACCTTAGTCTCATTTATTTCTGTCCTTGTTCCGTAGATGGAAACGCTGTCAGGAGAAAAGACGTGACATCGAGCACCGGTGTGTGCTGACGGTGGTAGAACCTGTGCAGGTACGTGGACGTGTGAGTGTGTGCACCGTTTCCTTTCAACCAAAGGAGATAAAAGAACTCCTGTTCTGGTTTTTGGACAGGTGCCGATGGACTTCTCCAAAGTGACAGACAGCAGGAAGAAGTTCAGCTCGCCGAGCCGGTATTTTCTGGTTCTCCTGATGTTCTGCCTTTTGTATTTCATTTTCTTTTTTTACCGTTCAAACATCACTGGCTTGACTGTGGACTGGAAGTGGTGGCCCAAGGCCACAACAAACTCAACCCCCGGGGGCTGGAGGTCTTTCGTGCAGCTGAATGTTACAACCAGCAAGAGCGTGACGGAGCAGAACGGTACTGCAAGGAGAAACAGTACCAACGGCTTCAGCGAGAACATCGCCGGCGGCGTCGTGAGCACCTCACCTGTACGGGAACCAACAACCCCTGCCCCCTACGTGTCTCCAGGTCCGTACTTGGTGGAGTACCCGTCTGACTATCACTTCACCATCAACCAGCCAAACAAGTGTGAGGAGATGAAACCCTTCGTGGCTGTGCTGGTACCCGTGGCGCCCAAGAACAAGGCCCACCGCGACATCATTCGCAGCACCTGGGGCCGAGACAGTCTGGTCCAGAACAAGGTGGTGTCCTTCTTTTTCCTGCTGGGTCTGTACACAGGGGAGGGCAGCCGGGAGGTCCAGGAGCAGGTGGAACTGGAGAGCGAGGAGCACCAAGACCTGATCCAGGCCAACTTTGTGGACTGCTACAAGAACCTGACCATCAAAACCATGATGATGCTAACGTGGCTGGACGCCCACTGCTCCGGTGCGGCCTACGCCATGAAAATCGACTCAGACATGTTTCTGGTCGTGAACAACCTCATCCAAATGTTGGCCAACGCTCCGAAGACAGACTACCTGACCGGACTGGTGACGTCACACGGGCTGGTCCTCAGGAACAAAGACTCCAAATGGTACTTGCCGCAGGACGTGTTCCCTCGACCGTATTACCCAAAATATGCTCTGGGTCTGGGATACGTCATGTCGCGGGACATGCCCAAGAAGCTCCTAGAGGCGTCCAAGCACGTCAGGGCCGTTTACATCGAAGACGTGTACCTGGGTCTTTGCATGGAGTATTTGGGCATATCCCCCACAGACCCCCCAGACTGGAACTATTTTAAAGTCATTCCCGTGCCCTACAATCGCTGCGCCTACTCCAAGATAATAGCGACAACCACTAATGAAAGAGAGGATCGCATGTGGATGTGGGCAGACTTTTCGAGACCAGGTCCGCACTGCTGACCAACCAGAATTTCAGAACGCCTGAGAACGGGACACGGGTCTGTTAAAAATTGTTGTCTTTTGTCCCAGAGAAATCAATTAAAATGAGCTGCAGTGCTGCCATCTAGTGACTGTCCCCAAACTCATTCTTAGGGCCTTACAGCTGAGTGCTCTTCACCTCAGTCTCAGAACAATTCTGTCAACACTTGTAACAAGTCACTGACTTCCTCAGTTTCTTCCTCTTCCTCAAACTCTTCATCTTCAGTGTCTCAGTTCAACAGTTGGAGATTTCAGTTCTTCACAGTCTGGAGCCTGACATAGAGAGTTGGACATACGTTCACTTCAGAACTATGTCTCTGGTGAACTGGTCCAGTGTTACTAAAGTGTCCGAGCTTCGTTCCAGGTCAGTGAACACAACCAATACGGTCTGGAAAATATGGGGACGGCTGTGGCTGACAGCGGTTCAGGAGCCGGGGTTCGATTCCCAGCATTTCCAGTTGGTCTTGTGGACTAATCCCAGTTGACCAATTGATGGTTGCTTATCTCGTCTGTCTTTGTTATGTTTTTCAACTTAGTCAATGGTCCAACCTGCTGAACAAGTCTGGGTCTGAGGTGGTTCTAGTAGAAGCTGCTTTGGCCTTGACATGTGGACACTCAGGGAAACAAAAGGTTGGAGTTCCAGTAAAAATTCCAGTCTGTGTTTGTTTTCTCTAACAAACACACATTGTAATGATGTCAGACGGAAAAACCGGTTCAGTCGACGTAAAAGTTGAAAAAACACCAACGATGGAAATGATGTGTAACGTGGTTCAGACAGGGAGTGTTGTCTGTGTGGCTACGGAGACACGACGCGCTCTCGCACCCTGTTGCTGCTGAGGCCCCCCATTTTGTGCAGCGCCCCCTTCTGTAAATAGTCTCACAGACTAGTGTTTTCAGTTGTTTTTCATCTAAAGAAGCGTGCGCCGTTCAGTGGCTGCACCTGTCCTTCCCGTTCCTGTCCTCCCTGGTCATTATTTGTACTGTTGTGTCGTTCTGTGTTCTCTGGTACGGGTTGTAACCGAATGCAATTTCGTTGTAACTTGTTACAATGACAAATAAAGACCAACTTCAACTTCAACTTCAACTGTAAAAGTCTTCCTGTCAAAGGAGATTGAAGTTCTGCCTCCACGTGGCCCGCCCCTGACCTTGGCCTCCCCCGATACAGATACTGATAAAACGCTGAGGAGACAGTGTCGGGTCTACGGTGGTAACAGTCGCAGCAGGGACGACGTCTTGTTTGCTGAACCATTGAACGGGTCTGAGTTCTTTGTTTGTTCCAACCCTTTTTCATGGCCTCCACCATAAGAGGCATGAGTTTAAAACCAACGTCTGCTGCTTCTTCTTGAGACGCGCTGGCGTGAAGGGTGTGGCCTGTAATTACACAACCACAGGTTGGGACCCTGTCTGGGTCCATCCCTGGTGGTACATGGACTTTGGACATCGTGCGGTCCAGAAACAGATGAAGGATTTGGCTAATGATTGACTGGACAGGCGTGAATGTGTAGATGCAGTGGAATCACGGTGCGATGGTGAAGTCAATCTGTCCAGGGAAGAAGGTCCACTCAGGACTCACAAACACAGAACTTTCATTTGGAGAAACTTCCACCCGTTCAGATAAACAGCTGTAAAAAACTGCTCTTCTCTCGGTTCAACAACAACAACAACAACAACATCATTGATCTATATATATATATATATATGTATATTTATATATAATGTTAATAGTTTTCTATTGAGTTGTTTACTCTCTAATTATGAAAATACAATCATTTCTATGATTTCAAATATTTGAAAACACACTGTGTGTGTGTGTGTGTGAAGTTTGTCAACCTTTTAATGCAAATGATTTCAATAAAGGAGGTTACAGTGAAACTATGAAAACAGAGCTGATGATGAAGTGATGATGAAGTGATGATGAAGTGATGATGAAGGGCTGAACTCTGTAACACAGTGAACACATCGTTTGAGTAAAATCCAACGAGTCCAGTCGTGTTCCCGTCTCCTCTCCCTTTGCCTCACAACAACAACAACAACACTTCACTCTGCTGAGCGGGACAGCGCCCTCTACCGTGTGTGGTAGAGTGTATGTGCAGGACGCCTGGACTTTCACCCAGGGGGATGGACATGGACACAGTAGATGTTAATATGATGAGTGTTATGGATACGACTCAATGCTTGGACCCACATGCACGAGACTGTAGGTGGTTGAACCAAAAACCAGATTTATTCTCTCAAATAAATCATCAGACAAGAATCAAAAAAGGGAACAGAAAACACTCACAGGAAAGTGGAGAAATAGTTGAACTAAAACATTCACCAGATCAAAAAAGGCAACTCACAAAGCCACGACAAACTGGACACAAAACCGTGTGCCCAGGTGCAACTAATGAGGGGTAATTAACGAGACAGGGGCAAGACAACAAGGTGAGACCAAACAGGAAACAGAAACCCTCACCAAAATAAAACCAGAAGTGAAGAAAACAAAACAGGGGACACAACGTTGATGAACTGTGAGATGGAGTTGGAGTAGTACTAGAGTAGTACTGTATGTACTGTATATAGTTCATGGAACCGTTTTTTATATATATATATATATATAAATATTTATATCATATATTCAACATGTAACTACATTGGTTCATGACGTAGTAATACATATAGGCCCCGCCTGGACCGGCCCGGGCCGCCACTCAGCTGAACTGCACACCTGGAGGAGGAAGCAGAGTGAAGAGCAGGAGGAGGAGGAGGAGCAGGAAGAGGAGGAGCAGGAGGAGGAGCAGGAGGAGGAGCAGGAGGAGCTGAAGAACTTGGACAAACGTTGAAGGAAACTCATGGCTCCTCAATGATCACTATGAGGAATTATCTGAGGAATTATAACTCACAACAATAATCTGCCAGCGGCAACTCCACGCTGCCCCCTCTCTTGCCTCGTCAGAATTGCACATTTCTGCACCGTAATCATGTGTTTTTACAGTAGCTGTGTCAGTAATTACGTCCACTGACATCTGTCTCCACTGCCTCCGGTTCCTCCCATTCCATGGCCTGCAACTGTCTGTCCCTTGTGACGTCCCCCCCCCGTCCCCTGTCTTCTATTCTATTCTAACACACATATTTACCTACTGTTTATACAAACACATGTCCAGGCCTGTTTCCTTTGCCATTTAGACCAAAAACCTTCACTGCTCTGACTGATTATGTCCCCACCACGGCTGAGTGTCCATCTGTCTGTCTCTCTCTCTGTCTGTCTGTCTGTCTGTCTGTCTGACAGATGACAGTGAACCCTAGTCCTTCTTGTCTTGTTCACTGAGCGACTGTTACAGAATGTAACCTCGTCCAAAGTTCCAGTTCTTCTTCTTCTGGTTTGGAGTCCCGCCCAGTTTTCCAGACCTGATGCAGCTTCTCCAGACTCCTACTCTTGGTGGCCTCCAGGTGAGGTGAGGTCTCCCAGTGAAAAGTGTCTTCTTGTTCTGTTGACCTGTTTGATGAACTCTGCATGTGAATGAAGTTGCTGATGGATCTAAAGGGACATGGATGGAACAAGAAGGTTTCAGTTCTTGTCATCATGTCTGGTCTCCTGCGGTTTTTACTTCACATCAGAAAAACAAAGGTTTTTTGTCAGGTTAGAGTTAAAACTCGTCTTCCTATGTCATGTCCCATGAAGGACTGGTATTCAGCCGGAGGACATACGTATCCTTGGTCTGAAGTCCACCGTTCAGTCCGACAGACATCTCCCTAAAATCTCCAATATCTAATCTTATCAGGACGACCAAAGTCCACGGCTGAAGAAGGTGAAGAAGGTGACTCCTGTGCTGTCAGAGCTGAACGCTGCTTGGTTCACGGACCTGCAGGTTCTCGTAGGCTTCTCGGTACAAACTCTTCATGTACATCTGCACAAAAGCCTGGACACAATGGATCTTCCCAGTTCCAAACTCCTGGTCCTCACTGTCATCACTGTCAGCTTCGCTGGTGTCCTCCTTGTCCTCCTTGTCCTCCTCCTCCTCCTCCTCCTCCAACTGCTCCTGGAGTTGCTTCACCTCGTCATGCAGAGCCCACCTCTCTCCACTCTCCACCTCCAGCTTGGATTTCAGATCTTCTGCCTGCTCCAACAGAGACTGCTTCTCTCCAGTCGCAGCCTCATGCTTTCCTCTGAGGTGGTCAAACATGTCAGCCAAGGACTTCTTCTCTTTGGTCTCCACGTCCAATTTGGATTTGAGACACTTGAGTTGGTCGGAGAGAGAGTTCTTCTCTCTGCTCTCTACGTCCAGTGTGTCCCTCAGATCCCTAACCTGATCTGACAGTAAGTGTTTCTCCCCGTTCTCCACCTCCAGCTTCACCTTCAGATCCTCAACCTGTTCTGACAACGACTGTCTGTCTCTGGTCTCCACTTTGAGTCTCATGTTCAGATCCTTAACCTGGTCATAGAGACACCACTTTTCTCCGGTCTCCACCTTCAGCTTAGCCTTGAGATCCTGGACTTGGTCCGTCAAAGACCGCTTCTGTCCAGTCTCAATGCCCAGCTTGGCTACAAGATCGTCCAGCTGCTCGGACAAAGACACTTTTTCACCGCTCTCCATCTTCAGCTTGGCTGTGAGGTCGTCCACCTGGTTGGACAGAGACTGTTTCTCTCTGGCTTCCATTTCCAGTTTGGCCTTGAGAGCCTTGTCCTGCTCATGTAAAGACCGGAGCGTCTCAGCCTCCAGAGAGTCGTCCCGGTTCTGGACCCTCTTCTGTTCCTCTCTTGTTTCTAGCTGTAATTTTTCCATATCCTTAGATGGACATGGTGTGATAATTGTGTCCGCCGGGTCTTCTAGCAGGTTCTCCCTCTCACCCTCCACACCAGGATCTGACAGGAACAGATGGTCTTCAGCATTCAGTGTGGATGTGCACCTCTCCTGGGTGTGAAATCCAACCTCCTCCTTTAGATCTTCCACTTGGTGGGACACAGGTGGGAGGTGATTGGGTTCTACTTCCACCTTGACATGGAGATCCTCCAAGAGCAGCACCTTTTCACCATTGACCAGGTCAGGCACCGTTTTTGAGTCATTTCCAACATCTGACAGGAGTATTTCCTGGATCTTCTCCAACTGAAGCTGGGTTTTATGGTCGTCGCCATTGCTTCTTGACTCCAAGTGATGTCCAGGATCTTCATTGAGGTTTCGTTCCTCTTCAGTCTTACACCGTTCTTGGACATCGATCTTTGTCTGAGCTCCAAGATTCTCTCCTTGGTCTGATGGAGGTGATGTTCCTATCACTCCCACTTCCAGGTTCCTTAAAGGACCTTCAACACAGTGGGACTGGAACCGCTGCTGGTCTAACGGAGGCTGCTTCTCCTCGGGATGTTTTCTGGTGTTCTGGGCTGGATGGACCGTAGCTGGGTTGGATGCAAGACAGTCTTCTGGGTCCGAACCCGGAGACCGACACTCCTTAGAGTCCAACTCTTGTGGAAGAGAAGAAGATTGTTGCTCTGTGGTCCTGAGCCCAAACCTGACGGTCGGATTCTCCAGTTGGTTTGACAGAAGGTGTTTTTGTCCATCCAACTGAGACTTCAGACTCACCACATGGTTGGACAGAGACAGGTTCTCTTCCATGTTTAGCTCTAACTGTTCTTTCAGACTTTCGACTTGGTTGGACAGCGGCTGCTTGTCTCTGTTCTCCATCTCTAGTTTGGCTTTCAGATCCTCCACCTGGTTGAAGTAGGACTGCTTCTCTCTGTGCTCCAACTTGAGCTTCACCTTCAGATCTTCAACCTGGTCTGAGAGGGACAGCTTTTTCCCGTTCTCCATGTTCAGCCTGGCTCTGAGATTCTCAACCTGTTCTGACAACGACTGCTTTTCCTGACTTTCCACCTCCAGCTTGGCCTTGAGGTCCTTGAACTGGTTGGTCAGAAAGTGCTTCTCTGACGTCTCCACTTCCAGCTGGCCTTTGAGGTTCGTGACCTGGTCGAAGAGTCCATGCTTCTCGCCAGTCTCTAGGTCCAGTTTGGCTTTGAGATCTTGGACGTGCTTGGAAAGGGACTCCTTCTCCTCCAGCTCCACTTCCAGCTTGGCTTTGAGATTCTCCACCTGGTCGAACAGACACTGCTTGTCCTCTGTCTCCAGCTTGGCCTTGAGGTCTTCCACCTGCTCCGACAGCGACTGCTTCTCTTTGGTCTCCACGACCAACTGCTCCTTCAGTTGCTCAACCTGGTTGTACAGCGACGCGTCGTCCTCGGCCGAGGCCGATTCCTGCGGCGCTCCGTGGACCTCATCTGTGTCATCTGGTTCTGGTGTTTGGGACCTGTAAGAATCCATGACGTTACGTCCCCCGAACCTCCGCGTCCTTTCTTCCTCTTCTAAGTAGTAAATGCATGTGCCATCCAGACGTTGTATCTCCACCTTCACGTGGCCCCATTTTCTCCTCCTTACTTTTTTGCACCTGTTGCCATTCGATGCCGTGCCCTTGATGTTGGACTTGTTGTACATCAAAGACAACAGAGTCCGGTCTTCACGGCAGTTGGAGACCAAACAAAGACTAAAAAGGCAACAGTTGGTGTGTGCGTGAAATAACAGACCAACAAAAACAGGAGTGTGTGGTGTACTCTAGGTCTCTGTGGCAATCTGCAGTTTGGCCACTAGATGTCGCAAATTGATACAATCTACAAAAGTTGTTCTTCTGCTTGGATGTCAGTCATATCTGACGTGTGATTGATATTCACACACAGAACAAATCAATGATTGACGAATAAAGTTCTGCGATGAACTACTCTGCTTGTGGAACCACCACAGAACAGTGGGATCTTCAGATACGAGCACAATCCCTTCCAGGGCCGAGGTCCTGGTCGAGGTGCTCGTGCCTTACGTCCTCTGTTGAGTTATGTTCTGCCCTTAGAAATAACAAGAGAAGAAACTCTATTCCAGCTAATGGAGGAACCAGGGTTTATATTCCAGGATTCCTGGGATATGAAACAACGTGTGCTTTGATGTGGAGTTTGACCTCCATCCTTACTCTCACCTTCTTCACGACTATGAAGAATAATACGTGCAACAGAGAAGAGGAAATCAAACTCCTGGTCATTGTGACATTGTGATTCACTCCACTGCACACAACGAAATTGAACCCATCACCAAAATGAACAGTGTTCAGCTTTGAGGAGCTGTGAGTGGGGACGGTGCCATGCTCAGTGGACCTCAGTGGACCTCAGTGGTGACTTGGCGGTAGGGGATTCGAACCCAGGTCCGCTTCCTCAGCCATTAGGCCAACGACTGCCCCGAAGGTCGCGTACGTAACGCAAACACGACACAAAAGACTGGTGGGAGAAGCGTACGGAAGTGGAACAACACGGGAAGTGAACGAATGAGGTGGAATGGAGAGATGGAAGGAACATCGGTGTTCTGGACTGATACTGGGGCGGTTCACTCCCACCAGCGCTCAGACCTGGGCCACTGTTGGATTCCATGGGTGGATGTCTCACCTGGAGCAAAGACGGAGGCAGTGCGAACAGAACCGTGACCTTTGACACCTGAGCCCTGGTCAGTACTGGTTTAAATGAACTGGTGAAGTCCTGTGTGTCCAGTGTCATGGCCTGATCCTTGGTGCGGTTGTCACAGGAACAGAATCAGAATCCAAAGACCACACAGCAGAGAGAGGGTTGGCTCCCTTCTCAGCTGGTCAGTGAAGGCAACGCGTGGCGTCAGGCATGAAGGTCTGAGCAGATTAGGCTCCAGAAATCTGACGTCAAACAACACCTCTTCTTCTAATCTGGCAAAATAAGGACGGATTAAAACATTTACTCGACCACATGACCCTTTGAAAGTGACCCGAAAATTCTTTTCCAGTCCAAATCAGAGCACGCATTCACACACACACACACACACACACACACACAAACTGCCTGAACCTGTTGTGCAGCTCCAGCTTTTCTGCTTCTGCTCCAGTGTCAGACACATTCTGCTTCACTTGGTTCTGTCTCCGATGTGTGTCAACATGTGGTCACGCGAAGACTGACGGCCAGTTTATAAGAAGCATCGAAACCAGGGCCAGTGGCAGACGGACGCAGGGGACAGGTGGACACCATGGGTGAGTGTGCACTGATTTGGATTTTTGGGTTTTTCTTCTTTGTTTAGAAGTTGCCTTCAGGACCTCGATGGGACAGAGTTAAACACCACCTTAAACATGGGTTTGACATTAAAGTTGTTTAAAGGAAGGGGGCGATGGTGGGTCCAGAAAACAGACCAGTGGAGAACCTCTGGATCCGGGGTGTCCACACTTTTCTGTCTTGTGAGGAGACTCTGAATATATTCACCCACATAAACTGGACTTCTAGTCAATACATTGTTCAAACAGAATTACGTCTCCAGTTTCAATGACTATCATGTTTTTATGGATCTAGCAGCGCTCCTTCAGGGACCTGCTGGTAGATCTTTCCTAGTCGGCGCTCCTGCTCTGGATCAACCCATCGAGTTTAGAGTTCATTTCTCTCCTGGACGCGTTTAGATTTCTTTTTCCAAAGGATTGAATGTTGGCGTGCTGTGCTCAGTGTCATGAACGGAGTGAAGCTCTGGTCTGATCTGATAACAGGAATTCCTTCTCAACACAACTGCACAAAAATGTACCTTGACATGATGGCTGCGACAAGAACGTCCAGACGTTCACAGATAAGAACGAGTCATTCAAAGTAGGAACGACTTTCACATCAGGTGAAAAGTTAAGCCTCAGACATCACCTGCAGGAGGCGCCATACGTTTAAATCACAGCTTTTATAAAGATTTATAAGAGGGTACAACTCCCGCATCCATTCATCTGTCCAACCTTTCAGTCATGTGTCTTGAAGGACACTGCGGTGTTTGAGACAGTTCT
The DNA here is from genome assembly GCA_016785265.1 of Paraplagusia blochii. NCBI lineage: Eukaryota > Metazoa > Chordata > Actinopteri > Pleuronectiformes > Cynoglossidae > Paraplagusia > Paraplagusia blochii. Next base: position 100,924 of record JAFBJS010005719.1, on the reverse strand, counting down.
CGTCAATTTTCTTCTCCTCTGCCACAGCTCAGAAGACAATTCTGATCGTGTACGCTCACCAGAGCAAAGGCTCCTTTAACGAAGCCGTGCGTGACGTGGCACTGGAGGAACTGAACAAGCAGGGTTATAAGGTCATCGTGTCCGATCTGTACGCCATGAACTTCAGAGCCAACGCAACACAAGAAGACATCATTGGTAATCACAGACACCCTGTGAATCTCCTCTGGCTCCTCACCAAAGACACAGAATTATTCTGATTGTTTCATGTCAGGTGACCTGAAGAACCCGGAGCTGTTCCAGTACGGAGATGAGACCATGGCGGCCTGGAAGGAGGGTCGTCTCAGCGAAGACATCGTCACCGAACAAAGCAAAGTGCAAAAGGCCGAGCTCGTCATCTTCCAGGTCAGGAGCTGCTATTTCTGGTAGAAGATCTGATGCTGCTCAGCTTCTTAAAGGTTGCTCCGTCAACTTCTCTACAGTTCCCCTTGTACTGGTTCAGTGTTCCTGCCATCATGAAGGGATGGATGGACAGAGTCCTCACGCAGGGTTTCGCCTTCTCCCTCCAGAGGCTTTACGACAAAGGCATTTTGAAGGTCTGCATCAGGTTGAAGAAGTTCTTCTGCTTCTGATTTTGACATTTGACCATTTGACCATTCAAACCCCATCATTGGGACAGATTAGATCTTTGGCGTGGAGCGTTCTTTTTTGCTTGTCCAACCCTCCTTGACCGTTCTATTGCAGGGGACTAGCATTAGCGCTCATGTGGGTCGACTCAGACTCTTTCAATAACAGACGTTATTTCTGTTAAAGGATAAAAAAGCCATGTTGTCCTTCACAACTGGAGCCATGCAGACAATGTTTCGTCCCGATGGGATCAACGGGGACATCAACGTCACACTGTGGCCCCTGCAGGTGAGTCTCAAGGACCTGGTCCCTGAGGACCAGATATTGTGTGTCCAGATGTCCAGTGTTAACTGTTTGTCAAATAAGCGCAAAGAGTGTCATGATGTCAATATGTCAGCTGTTTGTCCCCAAATGTGGGTCATCAGAGGAAAAATCATTAATGATTTCTACAGATGTTACACATTTAGCCTAAATACTGGGCAACTTACATTATACACAATATTATACACAGTTAGAGAAGTCACATCTCTAGCTGTGCATAGTAACAGGAAACAGTAAAAGGATCAGTGACGCCACCTAGTGATCTCTCTTCCTTCCCCTTTCTTGTTTCTCTCAGAACGGTGTCCTACACTTCTGTGGATTTCAGGTCCTCGCCCCCCAGATTTTCTGGGCTCCAGCTCATTGTAAACCCGCGGTGCGAGCGGCAATGCTGCAGAAGTGGCAGAGCCGCCTGCAGGGTCTGCTGGCAGAGAAGCCTCTGACATTCGCCTCCAGCGATCTGTTCGACCTCAGCGTCAAAGGCGGCTTCATGCTTTCGCAAACAGCCAGAGCGGAGCTGGAGTCGCAGGCGTACGGCATCACCACAGGCCATCACCTGGGAAAACTGCTGCCGCCGGACAACCAGATCAGAGCGCCGCCCGCTGACGAAAAAGAAATGGAAAAGTCCTAGGTTGATAACATCGGCCCGATGACTAATGAAGGAGAATCGATTTTCAATATTGCAATAACCTTTTTTTGTCTTTATGTAGTAAAATAATTATTTTCATAATATTCACGATGAATCATCTGTTCTGGTCGTCATTCTTAGAAAAGAACAAATACTGAATAATTTAACAATAAAATAATGTTTCAAAATAAGCAACAATGTGTTCTTTTGGTGGAAACTGTTTAAAATGAGCCAAATATTAATATCGACATCAGTGTCATATTATTTTGTCCTAACCGACACATGAACTCCTTTTCAACGTCTGTTCACTCAAAACAAACTAAAGCTAATCATAAAAGTAAGACACCAGGTCTGGACCAGGTCTGGACCATCGTTCAGCTACAGTAACGATGCTAACAGTCAAACGTCTTCGACGCCAGAAAATACCAGAAATGAATGATTCATTTTCCGTCGCCATTGAATCCATGTAAATAAAAAAACATTTGTCTTTTTATCCCTTTTATTCCACCCACTGCGCGGCGCTCGCTCCCCTTTGTTTTCCACCCAGTGGTACGGCCTTAGTGACGTCATTGTTAGCGGAGGAGAAGGCGGGGCCAAAGATTCTGCGTTTGTTGTTTTCGCAGGAGCGGAGTTTCCGTGAACGCCGACGTCTTCAACGTTTCTAACGAATTAACGAGCAAAGAACGAGGGGAGGGAGAAGGACCAGAGGAGGAGGTTCGAAGCCGCGTCCGCCACCGAACAGTGTTGAACATCAGCCGCTGACTTCAGGCCTCACCTCGGAACCGGCCAACATGAAATGGATGTTCAAAGAGGACCATTCTCTGGGTGAGAGACGGAACCACGGTTCATCGGTCGGTCTGTCTATCTGTCTGTCTGTCTGTCTGTCTGTCTGTTTGTCTGTCTGTCTGTCTGTCACACAGATACAGGTCAATGTAGCCGTGTCTGTCAGGCTTGTCAGGGCCTTTTCCAACTAAACTGTCAATCCAGGTGAAAAGGAGATTCGGCCTCGTGTTTGTGTAGATTGGACTTTCGTTTGACGTCGTTTGACGTCTTATCGTGTTGGTTTCGATTAAACCCAAAAGCCATTTCGGCCCGTTTTGTCCCCAGAACGTCGAACCACGGCCTGTTTACAGGGAGGATGGACGACGCACCTGAACGTCACATCTGCTTCAAAGTCCGGGGCGGGATCGTTGTCGTCAATGTTGTTGTTGTTGTTGTTGTTGTTGTCGATGATGACGTGAAGAATTCCGAGCCAAAAATAAAGTCTTTACTTGGAAACAACAACAGAAAGTGACATGAATCAAGTCTCAAAGTAAATACACCGGTATGAACACAACCACGTGACCTACATATACTGTGAATATACGTAAGTAGTGACGTGACCACACTGGACCGTCCGTGGGTCAGTGGTCAGGGCTCATGAACACACCGGTGGTACTGCTCAAGTCCTTTTCACTGTCTGGTCTCAAATGGTCCTAAAACTGGACATGTGGGCGGGGTCAGGAGCAGAGAGATGGAGCGTAGCCCTGAACCACGATAACAGTCAGGTTGGAGATGGACGGAGGAGAACAGTGACGATACAAGATGATGACGTGTAGAACATGAACCCAGTGACGCAGGTGATGGAGGAAAGAATCAAGTGGTGTCAGAATGATCTCCAACCAGAGCTGACAAACATCTGACCCTGTCCTGGTGGCACTAACTGAGTTTCTCTGTCCGTCTGCAGAACATCGGTGCATAGAGTCGGCCAAGATCCGGAGCAAGTATCCTGACAGGGTTCCGGTGAGTGTGTGAACCTGGGCTCACGGAGCCGCGTCACCCCCGGGTTGTAATGGAGTGTGTGTGTGTGTGTGTGTGTGTGTGTGTGTGTCAGGTGATTGTGGAGAAAGTGTCTGGGTCTCAGATCGTTGACATCGATAAGAGGAAGTACCTGGTTCCCTCTGACATCACGGTGGCCCAGTTCATGTGGATCATAAGGAAACGGATCCAGCTGCCGTCGGAGAAGGCCATCTTCCTCTTCGTGGACAAGACCGTGCCTCAGTCCAGGTTTGAGCCGGTGGAAGACGTCCCCAGATATTCTCTGTCTCATTCATCCTTGTGTTGATGGTGTCTGTCCAACTCCATCCACGTCTGTGCTCCACACCCTTTAGTTCTGTCACTAACTGGACGTTTGGAGGAACTTCAGAACCCAAGTCCAGGTGGTGATGAAACTAACTCCTTGTTTTACCTCATGTAGCTGAGGAGACCTGGTCAGAGACCAGAAGTATTCTAGTCCAGACATGGTCAAACTGAGGCCCAGGGGCCCCACATGGCCCCTTCAGTTTTGTAATGTGTCCCACTCCACTTCCATAGAACAGAATAGCGTCCTCTATTGTCAGGTAAACATAACCAGATTAAGGAATGTGATTGGTTTGAGTTGTGATCTCCTTCTTCTGTCCCTTTAATTCCCAGGTTTTCCCTGTAGATGGCGCAGGGAGGAATTAAGGGGAAAAGCATTTTAGCCTTTAGTCGAGACTTTTCTTCTTCTCGTCCTCTGGTCTGGTCTTTTCTTCTTCAGTTGTTTTTTTTTCCCATCCACTCTGTTCTCTCCATCTTCCACTCTGACTCCAACTACCTCCATGTTCTCCACCAACCTCCTTATCTCCTCCCTGGTAGCTCCATCTCTTCTACCAAGGTGTATCCACTGTCCAAACCATCTCAATCTGTCTACTCTAGCTTCTTTTTCTCCAAACCTTCCTGTCTGTGTTGTCCCTCTAATGTCCTTCATTCTTGATCCTGTCTATCCTTGTCTCTCCTAAAGACAATCTCAGCAGCATCTTTGACTCCTCCACCTCCAGCTCTGTCTCCTGTCTACTCCTAGTGTCTCTAATCCATCCATCATGGCTGGTCTCACCACCAGACCATCTCTATTTATGACTTCTACCTGGTATTTATTAATTGACTTAAACACCTCTGTCTTCTCTGAACCTGTCCAAATGTGCTCCACGAGTCAAAAGGTTTGTCTTGACCTGGTCTAGTCTTAGAGTTATTATTAATAATGATTATTGTAAACTAAATATCTACCAATTTTGAACGTCCTCCCTGTCTGTCTGTCTGTCTGTCTGTCTGTCTGTCTGTCTGTCTGTCTGTCTGTCTGTCTGTCTGTCTGTCTGTCTGTCTGTCTGTCTCCTCAAACGGGTATCAGTGAGGGTTTGTTGGAGCAGAGGTCGTGATGTCAGATCAGATCAGTCCATCAGTGTCATAGAGGACGTTAGTGATGATCATGAGCAGTTGTAACACCTCCCATAATGAACCAAACACCTGCTTTCACCAAATGACGTCCCCAAGTGTCGTCCTCTCCCACGATCGGAGAGAAGAGAAGCTCCAACCATCCATCCATGGATGGATTTCAGCAGAAATAGGAAGGAAAGAGTCTGTGGTCTCTGTTGGTGGCGCTGTCCCCCTGTTTAAACACTAGAACGAACACTCGATAGATGGCGCTGTAGAGGTCGTAGCAGTGCAGGTCCTACTGTGATCTCTGCCATATTTGTCCTCACCTGTTGTTTCCTGAAGTCGTCTCCTCTGTCTTACAGCATCACCATGGGCCAGCTGTACGACAAGGAGAAGGACGAAGACGGGTTTTTATACGTGGCCTATAGCGGCGAGAACACCTTTGGTTTTTAAAATCAGGCCATGGCGAGCCCCGCCCCCAACCTCAAAGGTACAATTCAGTCCTCACTCCACCCACTGTCACCTACAGGAATGCAAACGGAACGTTAGACTGCGCCCCACTGATTGGACCACCCTCTCAACCCATAATGCATCTCTCTAGAGTGGAGTCAGTTGATCCAGTTGTGTGTTTTCTTCATTTTATTATTATTATTATTATGATATTTTTTTTGGTAAATTTTCAGCATGATTATTTTTCATATGTGAAAAGAGTGTCTTTGACTTTTGTTCACTCTTTAAAGAGAATATTTAAACAAGAATGTTTTAATTTAACTATTTAAAGGATGGTGGCTGACTGACCTCACCAATAAAGACGTCAAATTCAGCCTCACTGTTGTGTCCACTCATTGTCCACTCGCTGTCCACACTTCTACACGTATTTATCGAAACATATATGTGTGGGTTCTTCCAACCGTTTTAGATCATCAGGTCAGAAGGTGTCAACAACAACAACAACAACAACAACGCTGACGAAGGATGTGCATATATTTGTATATATGTATATATTTGTATGCACATACTTAGACATGTATATGCACGTTATCACAAAAATAAAAGAATCCCATTCCATACATAACAATGAGAACACAGTATTAAATAGTTCATGTTTCTGTCAACCTGAAGTCTGACATCATGCAAAACAGGAAATGGTTCATTTTCACTTCCTTCTTTTTCTCTTACCTATTTTTTTGACTTTCTTGGTTACAGAGCAGGAAACAGTTCCAGTTACCAGATCAGGAGAAACTGCTTCAGTTCTGTGAACTGTTTCTTTCTGAGTTGATGAAGGTTCCAAACTGTTAATGCAGCCAGTCTACAGACCTATCCAGACCTTCTCTAACCCTAACCCTCTGCTCCTGACCAATTGTCTCTTGAGGGTCAAAATATTTGGCCAGATCTGGGCCCACGCCCCCCAGTTTGTCCCCTGTGTGTGATTTACCGTAACCACTGAGACGGGAAACTGAACGCCGGTTTGCTTCCTTATCCATCAAGCCGCTGCTGCCCCAAGTGGTGGTTCGGAAGGTGACCATTGGCTAGTGCTATTGTCCGGTGTTTTTTCTAGCTGAGTCATTACAAGGACCGCGGTCAAGGTTTCCTCTGTTTCCAGAATCCATTTGAGCTTAGCTTGAATGAAAGCTTCTGTCTCCAATATTCTGAGAAGAAAACATTGGAGGAAGTGAAAATTTGTTGTTGCCTCACAATTATTTGAACCAACAGACGCCGCGGCACCAGGAATCCGTAGAATTTTTTTTTCTTTCCTTTTCTTTCCTTTTACACGGCATCCAACCCAAAACCACAGCAGCAGATCTTCTAAAACCTCACGACCTTCTAGTCTTTTCAATTCAATTCCTCAAAGTTGACACTTCAGACATTTTTGATTAGAAAACTATGAAAAACTGAAAATATCTTCATCAGCCCTGAAGAACAATTCCAACTCTCCATCTTCATCCACACTTCAGTAACTGTCCTCTTTATTAGTTCAGTCCATAACTTCTTCTGGAAGTCCAACCAACCAACAGTCCAAAGTCTATAAATACAGTATATGTCCTATATACTGTATGTGTCTCCATGATGAGTTTAAAGCAAACCAATCACAGAGCATCATCGCCACCTATTGTTAAGGAGTGTGAATAAAATAAAAGAACACATTACTTTTAATAACATTTTTTTTGCCATGCCAAAGGACCCCACTAAAAACAGGTCTGTGACCCACCAGTTGAGAACCAAAGCTCTGGAACATATGTTTCCAACTCAAGGCCTGAGGGGTTGGTCATCACCTGGTCATCATCTGGTCATCAACTCAACCTCCACTTGGTAACATGTTTGAAAGACTGTCTCATGTCCACAGTGTCTGTGTCTGACTCCATGGCTCCAACTGCACCTGTGGCAGCTTTACAAACTATGACAGACCCTCATGTGACCCAGCCACTAGGGGGCGCCAGTCAGTGTTTTTTAAGTGCCAGTCCCAAACCCGGGTTATTGGAGAGGGTTGCTTCAAGAAGGGCATCCGGCCAAATCTATGATGCGAGTCAACAAATGTATCTGTCAAAGAAGTAGAAGAAGAATGAGGAGGAGGAGGAGACGACGAGTTGAAACATTTTCTAAAGAACTAAATGTCCAGTTGTCAAAGGGAACTCTTTTTTTAATTCTCTGTACTATTTGTCCAATAAATTCAAAAAGGAAGTCGTGTGTTTCTCAGAATAGTGAAGGAAGTTTGGGATGTGTATAAAAGTTGGACGCTGCAGACGTCTCCTCCACCATCAGAGCACCATGAAGACTCTGGAGATCCTGCTGCTTCTGACGCTCATCCATTTGCTGCTTCACACATCTGCAGGTCAGCACCCATCTTCCTTCTCCTCCTCCTCTTCCTCCTCCTCCTCCTCCTAACACCTCCGTCTAATGCCTGGTTGTGTGTTCCCAGGTCTCCTGCCCTTGGTGCCGGGCCGTGACCAGTCGGGATGTTGTCTGAGGGCCAACAAACACGTTTTTCGGTTGGAAACCGTGTCGCACGCCAGAATGAGCGGCCGTCACTGCAAACTCCGAGCTCTGATGTAAGTCCTGTCCTTTGGACCTTCAGCTCAGCCCACTGACCTTCATGGTCTGTCCTCCCTCCTGCTCTCAGCCTCTGCCTCACCCCTACATTCTCACCTCCTCCCCCAATGCCCCCTCAGTCCCCCCTCTGTCCTCCTCACTCCTGCCTGTCTTCTATCTTCACAGTGATGTGTAGCGAAAGAATGGAGAGATGGTGTGTAGTGTGTGAAGACAATAACAAGTTGGACTCGTTTACTCCTGGGTTTGGATTTAAGAACCAGTAGAATTCATTGATAGTTATTTCACACAACTCATGTTAACTACCTATTTTGCTGGTTTATTATTTAGTTCATCACAAATACCTTTTTATCTGATACTACTACACTTTTCAAAATGGTTTGGATTTTGAACTTGTAGTACTAACCTTTGCCACGTGCACCTGATCGGATCTCTCTCGGTTCAGGAGTTCCAGGTTTGTTGTGGCGCCCTCTGCTGTTCGGCTCTATGTTGACTCTTGAGGCTTGTCTTTTGCAGAGTGACGACTCAGCTCAATCTGGAGTTGTGCGTTGACCCTGATACGCCGTGGTCCAAGAAATGTCTGGCAGTGAAAGGGAGGAAGAGCAACGTGACGGCAACTGGCAGCAGCAACAGCAACAACATCAGCAGCATCAACAGCACAGCGTCAGTCGAAGCTGCGTCACTGCCCAGAGGCAGACGTTTCAATCATTGACTCATTTACTCATAACTTGAATTTAATAAAAATCCAACTACTCCAGCAGGTGGCACTGTGCTGTGGTCTGATTGAATTGTCTGGACATGACTGTCAATATTTATCTATTTGGTTATTTAACCAATCAGTGATGAATAAACACATACAAATGCTCCTGTCCTGACTTTGTTTTCAAAACATTCATTCATTCGTCTTCTTCTGTTCGTCCGTTGCCGGGTCACAGGGGCAGGTGGCACCACCCAAATCACACTGCACCATATTGCGAGCCTTCCTGTGGGTGGTGAGTCCACCTCCTAGAAAAACCTTTCATTCAGCCGGTTCAGCAACTCTGCTGCTGCTGCAAACCCTCCGTCAGCTCCCATGGGCCGTACAATATGACTTGCGGGCTGCGTTTGTCCCCCGGGCCTTGGGTTTGACAGTAAGGGTTAAAAGAGCGGCCAGGATTGGTCCTCCTCCTCCTCTTCCTCCTCCTCCGGCGGTTGGTGCTGTGGACTGTGCTGTCAGTGTTTCTATTGTCTCGGCTCCATCTGTGACTTCAGTCCAAAAGGACAAGAAGCAACAACAAGAGTGTGAAGAGAGTCTGGTTGACTGTGACTGTGACTCACTGGAAATGATAGTTAGTCCAAAAATATTAGGTCATAGTTCAAACACAAATGTATGTGAATCTTCTCCTCCTTCTCCTCCACTGGTCTGGTCCCTCCTTCTTCTTTAGGCGTTTCCACAGTCAACCATTCTTTTCCATCTCTCCCTGTTCTCTCCATCTTCTACCTCCATGTCCTTCCTCACTGCATCCATCAACAGTAAAGAAACGATGATGATGATGATGATGATGATGACTATCTGGATGTGACTGAGTTCTGAGTGCAGCAGCTCCACAGTCTTCATCAAACCAACTCTCATTTTTGGCCTTGGGCTTCAGCATGTCAAGTCCTACTCTACTGTAGCAGTGATGCATTCTTTGATATTCCACATGGGGCAGTGGGAGTTTCCTGTCCTGCCACCTGGGCATGGGACTGAATGAAAGACATAGACGTCAAGATTTAAGCTGAGATTTTATTTCATTTATGATTTTCTTTCCATCCTCAGGGACATGGAGAACATAAGACCACGAACACCTGCTCTCGTTCCACATGGTACAACTGTGGAGCTGTTTTGAAGGCTTCATCTCCGTCACTGTACGGTGCAGCGTCTCCTCTCTGGACCTGTGAGCTCAGAAACTTTACAAAACACCTTTGTTTTCTCTGCTGTCAATCATCTGGTCCAGGATCAGTGAAGTTGGAGGAAACAGTCAAATAAAACATGACCAAACTCAAACAGACACAAGATAAACTGGACCAGAGGAACAGACACAACGTTGGCCACAGGTGCAGGAGATCTGCAGGAGAACATCCCACATCAGGACAAACGTCTGTCAAACGTCCAATGTCCGGTGACGCGACTGTATGAGAAGAACACGCCTGGATCAGTATTTGGGAATTTGTTGGTGAGACTGCAGAGAAGATTCACTGTTGGACCTGTCACGGTCAGAAACCTTCAGATACGATAAATCACAAGGGGAGACTGGAATCCAACCCCTGACCCCGCGGTCAGACGGTCCCGTCCACACCCAGAGCCACAGCCTTCTCTCTGCTCTGTCAGAAGGCTGTGGTTGGAAGTGCGCAATCTTGACTTTCTGTCAAATCCAGTCCGTGGCGACAGACTTTGGACGGGGACTCGATGTCCTCCGCGGACGCGTCCGCCTTGGACCAGCTGTGCTCCGACTCGATGGCCTTCTCCTCTTCCTCTTTCTCCTCCTTCCACAAACGCTCGTACTCCTGCTTCAACTCCTGGTAGGAGCGAGAGAAGGTGTGGAAGATGGAGGTGGCCGGGAAGGCCATGATGAGGATTCCGCTCAAGATGCTGGTCAGGGCCACGATCTGACCCGGGATGCTGCGAGGCACCATGTCGCCGTAGCCCACCGTGGTCATGGAGATGATGGCCCACCAGTAGGAGGCCGGGATGCTGCTGAAGCTCTGGTGAGGATGCGTGGCGGCGAACGGTGCCAGTTCGCTCTCAGCCAGATGGACCAGAGGCGAGAAGAGGGTGACGGCGACGCAGACGAACAGCAGGAGGAGCCCAAACTCCCTCATGCTGCGCTGCATGGTCAGGCCCAGCGTCTGGAGGCCCAGGGAGTGGCGCGCCAGTCGCATCACGTAGAGAATCCGCAGAGCCCGCAGCAGGCGCAGGATCAGGCTCAGTTTGTCAAGGTAGCCTCTGCCGACCCCCACGATGGCGTGGTCCTCGGACTCGTCTCCGACATCGATGACCAGGGACACGTAGTACGGCAGGATGGCGATGGCATCGATGACGTTAAGCGGGCCGCGAGCGAAGGCTAGCTTGCTTTTGGCATTGACGAATCTGAGCAGGAACTCCATAGTGAACCAGGCCACGCAGATGGACTCCACCACGAACATGCTGTGACACCTCTGGGAGCACTCGCCCTGGACACACAGGAGTGGAAGACACCTGGTCAACAGACAATGACCTACAAACCAGTGACTTTTGCTAAATATCTCACCTGTCAAACTAGATAAGAAAGAAGAAGATATGATGGATGGATCATGTGTTTGCGTTCAAACCCTACGGTGACCACTAGTGGGCGTTTTAGTGTTAACTGAACTAAGGTGGTTTCCATTTTCAGACTTTCATCAATATAACGTCGTGAAAGTTGTTCTATGAGAGAGCAGTGATGAAGGAAAGTGATTGGACCGGACCTTAAATGGACCTTCTCTGGTTTCTCAGCCCACGGCCCGTTAGTGACAGAGTGAATGTCCGTTTCTCCGTTGAAAGAATTGCTCTTTAAAAGTGGACGTTAAGATATTGTCATTAAGGTAAGTGGAACAAGAACAGAAAAAAAAAAAAAATCAATTTTCCATTTGAACGTTGGGTCTGAAGCTCAGTAACGAAGAAGGGACAGAAATCAAACCCTTTCATCCAGAACTTGTTCCTTTTACCCAAATGACTGGTCCGGTCTCCGACTGCTCATCATGTCTGGGCAAAGAGGTCATTATGACCAGAAAAACAGGAAGTGTCCATTATAAAATCAATGTCTTTAATTCAGATCTGTATCACTGGAAACAAAGACAATGACCACGAGGCTGGTCCTAAACGTCCTTCTCTCCGTCCTCCATGGTTTGTTGCAAAGACAACGGCGTTAAAAACCCTCTCGTACGCCTGATTCCTTGCGACTTTCCCGTCTGACTGTGTGGTGCTTGCATGTCGGCGTTGGCGCTGAACGACACAGTCGGTCAGCGACATCTGTCCACTGTGGCCGGGCAGACCCCACTGGACGAGGCCAGATCGTCCAGCATCAGTGGTCACTGTCTCTCTCATTGATTTGAAGATATTTGTTCTGTCTCTGTCCACTTTCCCCTTGATCTGCATCAACCAATTAACCACCACTACTCCATTGACTCGCAAAGGTAACATTTTATTTTGAAAGTGAATGATTGTTGACTCTTGACTAGCTGTTGACCCTAGACTAGTTGTTGACTCTAGACTAGTTGTTGACTCTTGACTAGTTGTTGACTCTAGAATAGCTGTTGACTCTAGACTAGTTGTTGACTCTAGACTAGTTGTTGACTCTTGACTAGTTGTTGACTCTTGACTAGTTGTTGACTCTAGACTAGTTGTTGACTCTTGACTAGTTGTTGACTCTAGAATAGCTGTTGACTCTTGACTAGTTGTTGACTCTTGACTAGCCGCAGACTCTTGACTAGTTGTTGACTCCAGACTAATGTTTGACTCTAGACTAGTCATTGACTCTAGACAAGCTGTTGACTCTTGACTAGTTGTTGACTCTAGACTAATGTTTGACTCTAGACAAGTTGTTGACTCTTGACTAGTTGTTGACTCTAGACTAATGTTTGACTCTAGACAAGTTGTTGACTCGAGACTAGTTGTTGACTCTTGACTGGTTGTTGACTCTTGACTAGTTGTTGACTCTAGACTAGCTGTTGACTCTAGACTATTTGTTGACTCTTGACTAGCGCAGACTGTTGACTAGTTGTTGACTCTTGACTAGCGCAGAGTGTTGACTAGTTGTTGACTCTTGACTAGCGCAGACTGTTGACTAGTTGTTGACTCTTGACCTGTACTCATTAGTGATGGTGTTTAATCAGGTGTGGTTCCGTGGCTGTCTGTCCATGTGTGTCCACTCTGTCGTTTGGACGGTACTCACCCTGGTCTCTTCGTCCCTGAGGTCCGGCATGGTGCTGATGCACAGGCTGATGACTGTGACCAGCACCATACTGACGGAGAGGCAGGCGAACAGCTTCCCAGCCAGGCCAGAGTGGGGGTTTTCCATCACCTCCCTCGTTATTCCCACCAGGCGGCGGTAGCCTTTTTCGGTCACTGCGTCGCTCTTCTTCAGCATCAGTCTCTTCTTGCGCCACTCTTCTTCTTTGCGCTCTTTTTCCGCAACTTCCTCCACACGCGAGTTCATGCGGCGGCGGCAACAACGCTCCATATTAGAAGGGTCAACGCCCCAGTATGTCAGCTCGTCGTGCAGGGAGACCGCACACAGTTCCCGCAGCAGTCGCAGTTTGCCCGCAGCCAGGAAATTGAGGATGATGCCGAAAGCCGTCGGATTTCGGTCGAAAAAGAACTCCTGGCAAGTCTCGTCGTAGTCATCGCACAGTCTGGCAATCTCCTCCAGGGTGGTGCAGAAGCGAAGGCGTCCTAGTCGACTCTGGGGAAACTGCTCCAGAGTGCTCCATGGAAAGGCGTAACGGTCCCCCCCCACATTGATGAGCACCTGCAGGGTGTGGTCCACCACATATGAGTCCTTTGGGTCACGGAGAACCTGAGCCCGCTGATAGTAAACACCTTTGACGGTCTCGGTCTCAGGAATTTCAGTGAAGAAGCGGTCCAAACTGCTGTCGTCGCTGCTGATGGAGTAGGCGCTGAAGTCATGATTAGCGTTGCTGATGATGGGCATTCTGGCTGCTGTAGTTGGAGCTGGACTTCAGAGGTGGTTGAAGGGGAGGAGTTGTTTGGTCCCTGTAAAAAATAAGAACACAACTTTGTAGTTTCATATATTGTTATGAGATGACCGGACTGTCCAAAACTGTCCTAAGTGCTTCAGATCAGATGTCCTGGATGACCGAGAACTTCCACCGAGACATCAGTGACGCGTGTGTGACTGGATACGATGCTCGAGTGTGTAACCCTAACATTAACACCTTGACTCAGGTGGAACTGGGTCAGGGGGGTCGGAGGGTCGTGGGGGGACGGGGGGGAGTCTATGAGCAGCGCTGTTTACTCTGTAATTCAGTATTTCTCCACTAGAAGTTCCACACCATGGGTGTCTGGGACCAGAGGAGAGACCAGTGAATCATTTAGTTTCTCGACTTAGGAACCAAACAGTAAAAGTTCTCATTGAGGTCTTGGTCGGTGACAGACGACGTCAGGTCACTGACAGGTTGAGGTCACAGTTTGGATCAACCAAGGAACAAGAGCTGAAGTTAAACAGATCATCTATAAAGAACCCAGAGCCAGTGATTGGACTCCAAGACCAGACTGGGGCTCCGGTCTTCTCCGGTCTTCTCTAAATCAGCTGCTGCATTTGGAACCACCTGTACAGTACAAACATGACGGAGAACGTTCCCTAAGCTTGACTGTCCAATGGTCGGACAAGGACCTTAAACAGGCACAAACGGATGAGAGCACCTGTCCGTGGGCCACAGTGTGGTTGAGTCTGTGGTTCTTTCTTCAGTCCTTCAGTCCATGATCACAGCAGTGAAACACAGTTGAGTTATGAAGGAACAAAGCTGAAGATCTGAGCAACAGTAGATGAAAATACATTTTCAAACTTTCTGTAAATACATTTTTCAAGTCCAACCAACTCACCCGCAGAATAATTCCTCACCCGTGCAGACTACTCAGCCTCTCATTTCACTCGCTCTTCCTCTTCCTCTTCTTCTTTATCTTCTTTTTCTTCTTCTTCTTCTTCTTCTTGTTCTGGCCTGGGCATTTTTTCTCAGCTCGTGCTGTAGCGAAGATGAAGCTTCACACTAATTAAATTTGGCCATTAGGTGAAGCGTCAGCTGAGACGGTGAGGAGGAGCAGTGAGGAAGATCCACCGTGAAGTTTACAGCTCACTGTGTTCTCACAGCAGAGAGGAGGACGAGGACGAGGACGAGGACGAGGACGAGGAGGAGGAGGAGGAGCTGCTGCTGCTGCTGCTGCTGCTGCTGCTGCTGCCTCAGTGCGTCTGTGTTTAACAGGGAGACGGAGTTCTCCTCCCTCTCCTCCACCTCTGCCTGTTCTTCCTCCTCCTCTGGCTCCACCTCTCCCCGGCTTCATCACAGACGTCCTCACTTCATCACTTCAGCCTTTCTGACTTTGTGTCCTACACCTGAAATGTTGACCAAATCGGAGGCTCGCCGTCGCCATGTTGGTCACAGATTATACGTTAACGGTCAAATGACTGCACGAGAAATGGAAAAGTAGATTACAGATGAAAAGACTGACGGTTAAGAATTAGGATCGAGGTTTTCTTTGTAAAACTTGTAAAGGCCAGGTTACCAGGATGTGAATTAAATCACAGAATTATCACAAAATGTTGCTGAATGTTAATGAAAGTGAGTGAATCCATCCATACAGTTTGTCCTTCTCTTAGTTTTTGCTACATTTGCTGGAATTGCACCCATGGTTGGAGATTAGTAGTTTGATCCGTGCCACTGGTTCACATGGTTTATGGAGCGACGATCAGAACTTGACTGATGTCGTCCAGACGTGTATTTGTTCATTTTTTAATTTGATGACCTGCAATGCTGCCATCTAGTGACTTTCACTTTTACAAAAGTATTTTCGAATAAAACCCATGTGATGCATCACAGGGTTTTTCATTGTTGATGGAGAAACAGTTAATTGCTTCACTTCATTCAGTCTGGGAGGGTTGTCGGGTCAACTCCCGTCCTGACGACTTCATGAACTGAGTCTTGAAGCTCGTGTGTGTGAGACACATGTTTGTGCTGAATCATGGAGGATCACGTCCTGCTCCGCTGCTCCACTCCCTCGGTGGTGCAGCACAAATTGAAGGAGCTGAGCCAATCCCCAGGAGTTGGTTCTAATTTCTTCTGGGCTGAACCGTGTTAACCTCCAGCGCCGCTAGGAAATTAGGCTGCAGAAGAGGCTTAAGGTTTTCAAAGAGACGTCGTCCCCGTCCTCCTGGAACTCCTCGAAGACGGAGTGATATCTCATACATGTAAACAATCCCTAGAGGAGACGGAGGTGATGAATCATTTATTTACTAATCACAGTTAACAAAACACAATACTATCCACGAGACGAGGGGCTCCCAAACTTTTTCTGCTCTCCTCTGCCCCCTCTGATGGGTGACACCTCGGGGGGATGAGGATGATGTGAGGGAGTGGCTCCTCCTTCCGTTGTCCTGATACCACCCCTCACACCCACCCCCTTGTCTTTGTCCTGGATGTGGATTATGTTCTAATCCCTGTTTTTCATCATCTGAGGTACATGGAGGTCACAGAACTCCATTGTTCTGGTCTGCGTCCTTGAAGTCATGTGACTGACATGTTAGATATTTCATTTTCTTCTAACATTTCTGGAGCGATGACTTCTACATCATAACATTGGTCTGTGACATCACGACCACTTGACTTACCTCATCTGTCCACCGGGGGTGGACCTGAGAACAATTGGTTCCAGTCCTATGATGATCGGTATGGTGATGTCATCAGACTCATTTTTCCTCCACCCTTTCCCCCCTTGTGTCTGATAATATATTTACACACACGTGCACATGTATGTGTGTATGTGTCACCCGTATAAAAAAAAGGACTTTTGTCTTTTGGGGACACGTCCTCTGAGTCAGGGAGTAATTAAAGGGTTCAGGGACTTAAACTGGAGTTAGGATTAGAATTAGGATTAGGATTTGGATTAGGGTCTGCGTCAAATTAGAAAGATTAAAGTGGGACTCGTCTACAGCGTTCATGTTCATCTTGTTCATCAACGTTCACGGTGACGTCCTGTCTCTTTACATACGAGACAATATATTACAAATGACCACATTTATGTCAAAATGATTCAATTATTATTAATTTCCCAAGTTTTATTTTTTTACCAACTCGCTCAGACCCAGGGTTTAAAATGTGGCGACGTCCGTTTTCCTGGACGCTGTGGTCACAGATGTGAGCGATTCAACCTCCCGACTTTGTTTTCCTGCGTCTCCTCTTTCTCGGAGGGGAAGCTGCTGGACACAGGAGTCAGATTCTATGGGGCAGGTGTCCTGTTACAACCAGCGATGAGCGTCTCTCTCAGACACCGTCAGCTGACCCAGCTCCACCCACAGTTGTCAGAATCAGCTCCTGTCCTTCCAGGTGTCTTCAGGTGATTATTTGGACTTTTTGCCTGTGTGGCCAAACATCCTGGTATCAGTCAGTAAAGGTCAGAAAGAAAAGTTCCTATTCAGAGCAAAATAAAACAGTTCAAGTTCTGCTCTGCACCGATGTCGACAACGGTTCCCAGTGACTTCCTGTCAGTATGGATCCAAACTGGAACCTTGTTGACCGCAGGTTTGTCTTATTTGTCCAGTTATCTTTGACCAAACCGTCCCCACCTGGGATCGCCGATGTAAAGACCTGCTGATTCAACATGGCCGCCTCTGCAGAAGGACTTGAACTGTGGTCCAGTTTCATTTGAGTTAAATGAAGAAGAAAGGAAGGAAAAAGTCAGCTGACCTTCTCATTGGACCATAATGTCAGTCAAATGGAATATTGATTTGTTTTTTTTTTCTTTCTAAAATTTGTTTCCTAATCTTTTTTTTCTGGTGATTGAATGAGTGAAAATAAACTTGACATTTAACGCCGTCACTTTGACACAAACCCAATGGAAATCGCGGAGAAGATTGGTTTCTGGGATCAATGTGTTGAAACTCCAATCAACCTGTGAATGGATCCACGCGCTGAAGACCAGCATTCCAAAGAGTTCTCCTGCCTGACGTTTGCCTCCATCTGGTGCAGGTGGGCCCTGATTGGTCAACGGCTGATCCATTTAAGAAGGTGTCAATAAAGGAAATTGTAAAAAGGAGTGGGTGAAGAAGGAGGTCTGATTAGAAGAAGGTGAATCACAACAGAACACATTTCTCAGCTTCCAAATACCAGGAGTATTTATAGAAAACCTCCTTCAATCAACCATGGATCCATGGTTTATAGTCCAGAGAAGACTTGACGTGACTGTCCACGTCTCTCCAATGAATATGCTGTTAATGGGATTTGATGGTAGAATGTGCCGGGACACAGCTAGACTCTCCAACCACTGAGATCAAGCCATATTCCGTTCTGCTGATGATCAGATCATCGTCCTGTGCTTCAAGCCTTCATTGAGCGCCGTGCTAAAAGGAATCAAGGAAAGGAAAGAAGGAAGGAAGGAAAGGAGTTTTCCTTGTCATTGTGATCCACTCCAATGCACCACAGTGAACAGTGAGCAGCTGTGAGGGCCCAGGGAGCAGTGGGTGGAGACGGTGCCATGCTCAGTGGACCTCAGGGGTAACTTGGCAGTTGGTGGATTCGAACCATGATCCCTGCCATGACCACTAGGCCACCACGCCCCCAGCTTTGGGACGAACGTAAAAACAGTCCAACAGTTAAGAAATCACATCATAAAAACTGTGTCGCGTTGCCTCGGGTGCCTCGGACGCAGAGACCCCTGGGTTCAATTCCCAGGGGGAACCTTCAAGAGTGCTCATTGCATCTGCTGTGGAGGGACGGAGAAATCATTACAGATCAGACTTGTTTTGATAGATTATTAAAATACAAGGTTTTCCTAAGGTGTGCCTTTAAATCCGGTTTCATCAGTGAACAAACGCAACTCCTCGTCACCCTGGTGATGGTGTCATTTCCCACCAGGGTTTCTAAAATCACATCCAGTCCTTTTGGAGTGAGAACAGGGGATTTTTTGACTCTTCCTCGCACAGATTTTCGTGATGCATATTAAACAGCTGAGCAGTGATGATCTCTGCTTCTCACCCACTTTCTCCCTCTTGTGTTCTGTTGCTATTCCTGTTCATCGGCTCACAAGTCCAAAAGTCCTGTTGGAATCATACTCATCGTCCTCATCAGCAGCAGCAGCAGCAGCAGCCAAGGCCTTTAAGCACAGCACAGACCACCAACATGTACTGTCTAATAACAACACTCCAGCAGCTCCAGGCTCATCATGCATCCACTCGGCTCCTACGCAGCAGCAGCAGCAGCAGTAACCACTCTGCTGTGAAAAAGTATCCAGTTTTCATCATTTTGTCTGATTATTTATTTATTTACTTATTCCCAGTATTTTTTCTGTGTAAAAGCGTATTGTCAGGTTGAACAATTAAATTCTCCTCCACTAGATGACAGCAGGAACTCTGTTAAACTAGATCTTTGTGAGTGGCTTTCCTCAATTTCTGTGGATACCTCAGCCCACGTCGGTTGGAAAATGTGATTATTTTAACAAAGTTATGTCACTAACACGAAGACATTCGTGGTTTAATCGTCTCAGCTTGGAGAGGCATTGGTGTTCTACTGGTTAAGGAACTGGACTGGGCTCCAGGACTGGGCTCCAGGTGCGAATCCACCAACTGCCAAGTTACCACTGAGCGTGGCATCGTGCCTAATCGTTCAATGCTGAAGTCACCTTGAGTTGTGTGGAGTGGAGTGGATCACAATGTCACAATGACAAGGAGTTTGATTCCCTTGTCTATTTTAAATGTGACTCCTGCCCCAGACTTTTCTTTGTCACTAGTTCATCGATGGAGTGGACTGGAGCACAGACTTGTCTGCCTCTACCAGGTGTCAGCTTTATTTTCACTTTTATTTATTTCTGTTTGAAACTAATCAACCAAACAGAGTTTGCTTTAACTCTCAACAAACAGGATCCAGTCACAGGAGTTGGATGGATGAACTCATGGAATGTTTTATTAATGAACGGGACCTAAACGTTTGTCTTCTCCTCATTAACATCTAACACTAAAGTCCAAATAGAGAAGTATTTCTCTAGAAAAGGATAAATAACAATAGACTTCCCGCTCAATCTCGTCTGCGTGAAAAGTCGAATCCCGGAGAGTCTCGCGAGAGCTGCGGTCATATATAAACCTTCTCCGCCATTTGTCGGTCTTTCTTTCCTTCCTTCTTTCCCCCTTAGCGGTGGAGGTGCAACAGTAATCGGTCGTCCCGAGCCCGGGTTCATCCGACACCCTCACCACAGCAGAGAGGCTTGACTCCACAGAAACACCATGCCTCCCAAATTCGACCCCAACGAGACTAAGATCGGTATGTTTTATGTCGGAGCGGACGGTTAGCGCTGGTTCTGAGCCAACATGGCGGCGGCCGCTGAGAAAACGGTAAAAAAGAATAAAAAATGGACACGAACCGCGTGTATACATCCAACTTAATGAACTCCTTATGTTGCAGCCACTGAGCGTTTGAAAGAACTTGTCTTTAGTTTGTCTGTCTGTTACTACGACTCTGTCCACGTGGTGTGAACATGCTAGCTGTTCAGTTGTGAAGCTACGTCATCGTCCTTGTGTGCGCCTGTGCGGAGAGAACACGTTTAGACGTGATTTTAAAGGAGTTTCAGCTTTTATTACTTTTCATGTCCGAATGTAACAAAGTGACTCAATAATTTTAAGTTAGTGAAATGATCAGCATCGATCTTTTATCCGCCGCACGTAGATTCAGGTCTGATGACAACTGATGGTTTTGTTCGGTTTCTTTCTGTCTTTATCGGCATGAAATGTAAATGTGAAGCTAGAGATGAGTCAAAGACTCGTGTGTCTTGATGAACCATTGACAAGTAAAACAAGTGTTTATCCCTGGTTACAGCTGGTGTTCAGCTCAGTGATGGTCTGGTCCAGGTTTAAGGACGAGGTGTGAAGTAAAAACTTCTGAAGTTTCCTGATTTAATCAAGAATATTAAGAATTATTAGTTTAGGAAGTTTTGTGACAGACTTGTTTGAACAGCTGTTAAGAGACTGACAAGGGCCGGGCATGTGGTTCCTCTGCTCTTTTGAGACAGGTGTTTTAACTTCATAGTCATTGCTGGTGGTGTCTGTAATATTGACCTTGACAAGAAAGATCCTTTTACCCTTTCATTATTAAAATGTCATTTCTATGATGGCAGTGTTGCATCTAAACCTCCACAGTTTTGACGTCCACTGATGCCATCAAAACGTGTTCATTCTCATAGAAAATGACATTTAAATAGCTGAAAGGACATGAGTTTGGACCAACCCATGGTCGTGTGATGACTCCGACACCTTGTCTCTGTTTTCCTGCAGTGTACATGAGGTGCACAGGAGGAGAAGTCGGTGCCACCTCGGCTCTGGCCCCCAAGATCGGACCTCTGGGTCTGGTGAGTGTTTGCAGAACACAACTTAGAAATGCCAAGCACTTGCAGCCTCCCGCCACTACGTCTGTCTGGCCCGGTGACTGAGCGTAATCCAGTGGAGGCTCAGACTGACCCGGCTTTAGGAAACAGAACCGCCCACACTAATGGGCCGCTCTGTGCCGAAAAGTCTGGAACATCAGAAAAAGAGCTGCGACAGAGGACGCTCCTGTTTGAACCTGTAAATGACCGTGGTTTAACCCCTTGTCTCCAACAGTCACCCAAGAAGGTTGGTGATGACATCGCCAAGGCGACCGGGGACTGGAAGGGCCTGAGGATCACCGTGAAGCTGACCATCCAGAACAGACAGGCAGCTGTACGTTCTCCTGCTGTGAAACATCGCATGCACATCTCTGACTCCGCCCCCTCCATATTGTGCCTGACGTTGTTGATTTTCCCCACCCACAGATCGAGGTGGTGCCCTCCGCCTCTGCTCTCATCATCAAGGCTCTGAAGGAACCTCCTCGTGACAGGAAGAAGGTCAAGAACAGTGAGTAGTTTTTTTTTTTTTTTTTTTTTTTTTTTTTTTTTTTGGGTTTAACTCCGCCTACTCTTTTCCTCAGTTAAGCACAGTGGAAGTGTGACCTTTGATGAGATTGTCAACATCGCCCGCGTCATGAGGCCTCGCTCCATTGCCAGGGAGCTGTCCGGTAAGGGGAAAGAAAAGACACTAGATGGCAGCATTGTTTGTCCTAGCCTCCCGCCACTATGCCCGTCTGACGCAGTGACCGAGTATAATCCAGTGGGGGCTCAGATTGACCCGGCTTTAGGAAACAGAACCGCCCACACTGATGGACCGCTCTGTGCCGAAAAGTCTGGAACATGTTGAACAGCAACTGAACGTGGACAGATGTGTTCTCCACAATCCAAAGCTGTTCAGTGGACTTTTGTCTTCAGAGGGTTGAGGGATGAATTCTGCTTTGAACCTGAACATTCACTGATGGATGTCTTTATTCTGCAGGAACCATCAAGGAGATCCTTGGAACTGCTCAGTCAGTCGGCTGCACCATCGACGGTCGCCATCCCCATGATGTCATCGATGACATCAACAGTGGCAAAGTAGAGTGTCCCTCAGAGTAAATGGACGAATAAAGTTGTTGAAAATGAAGTTCCTTTTCCTTCTGTCATCACTTCAGTCTGATCAAGTCATCCTGGACCTTCTAGTGTTTCTCATGCCGTTTTCACACTGGCACTTAATTCGGTATTCGCTGCGACGCGAAGCCAGTGTCGTTCCCCGTTTGCACACATTACAAACTAATGCGCATTAACTAATCCACCTCTAGTCGGGTTTCGATAACGAATTAAGTAATACGGGTGTTAATCAAAAAAGTATAGCGGTTGTCGCTCCCCGCTTGTGTGTGAACACAACACCCGTATTAGTTTAACAAGCTCGTAAAATGCTGCGGGAGTGGCTCATCTCCTTGTCAACCGCTAGATGTTGCTGCATTGTTAGGAACAGAATTACAAAACACTTCCTCATATTTTCTCTCCTTATCATCTTCATTCGTTCTGTCTCCTCATCGCTTTCACACGTTGCCTTGATCTTTCCTTAATCTGCTCCATTTATTAAACTGAACCTCAAAATTAAACTGAATGTGAATGCAACGTGAATCGAATGCGGGTTAGATAATACGGGATGGAATCCCAAATTAACTACTTTGGTATTTGATTCTGAATTAAATGAGAAAACGGTATCAGTGGTGTTTTTAGTTTTAATTGAAACATTTTTACTGGGATTGTTAAATACAAATTTACTTCAATACCCGATGGAAAAGAGTCGGGGGGGAGGGGTTGGCTGATCTATCGTGACCTAAACCTGACTGTTGACCTGTGCTGACGTCTGGTCTAGTAGGAAAAAGGGAATCACACTCCTTGTCTTTAATCCACTGTACACTTCCCAATGTCACCTCTGTATTTAACCCGTCACTGCAGTGGGTGGGGACAGTGCCATGCTCAGTGATAACCTTGGACTCAGGTCAGTTTTTAAGACTCACTGTTAGAAGATGACACCGACAAACAGTTCTTAACAAGTTTTTATTTCCTCAAACATATAGGTATAAAATGAAATCAAACTCAGACTTGTTTCCTTTGTGCTCATGGTGGGAAGACGAGGACAAGAAGTCTATAAACTGATGCTGTGTTCGACGACAGTGACATTTAAGGACAATATCGTGGCCAGACGGTGCCTTTTTTTCCCCTCTGTCCGTGTTAGTGGCGCTGCCGGTTGAAAAACCTTTAGTTCTCCACCTCCTCATCGTCTGCTTCGTTCTCAGCTTCTGCATCTTCTTCCATGCGCTCTTCTTCTTCGTCCTCCTCCTCCCTGTGCTTGTCGTTCTCACAGTCCACTTTCTTCTCCTTGTCTTTGCGCTTCTGCTCCGACACCTCCTTCTTTCCCCGCTGGCCCTTTTTATAAACTGTTGACAAACAATAAATGGGATTGAGGGGACATTTTTCACAAATGTTCTTACAGCTAACTTGGAGACTGACCTTCTAGAGCTTCTCTGAGTGGCTCCAGGAAGCGTTCAAACTCCATCTCCTCCATGGCTGCCAGCACGTCTCCAGCGTTCAGCGTTTTCCTCTTCGCCTTCATGGCAAAATTGTTCGCGCTGTAAGAGTAGAGAAAGAAAAGCCTGTAAGGTTCGGATGTCGTTGACATCTCAACTTATCACTGATGCATGAAAATGTCAAGGTTCAGGCAAATTAAAGCAGACAATATATATATATATATATTCAGCAGAGTTACTCCGCCCTCTAGTGGCCATCTGTCGTCGGGCCTTCTCTTGGTTGTGGGACAAACATGTACATTTAATACATGCTCTGTACATGTGGTACATATCGTAACATAATTGACAGGAAATTATATACTTATTCTCACCAGGAGGTGGCGTACAGCACAAACACGCTAGCCGCCTGAGAAATAGCTCTTCTGGCTTCCTTGGACACGTTCACTCCATCTGGGAGCTGAGGGGGATAAATGGTACAATGGTCGGGAGGACGGACGGTAAAGCTTCAGAGACTTGGAAAAGGAAAGGAACTTACTGCATTACTATTAATATTAATATTTAACTCTTTTTCACTTAAAGTCGCCCCAGATTCTTTGATTATACAAGACAAAAGGGGAAAAACTAATCTGCGGGTATAAAACATGTCAAATGAACATGTTAAAAATACTATCGGCAGGGGGCAGCATCGCGCCGCCAAGTAAAAGATGGCAGACCAAGTATAGAAGAAATGCCGTTCAATGTGGAGAAGAAAAAACCAATGATATTAGAAGCTGCAGCCGCTAATGCTAAACAGGCCGCGGCTGGAGATCGTGCCCCGCGTCCGCACTCACCGCCTCCTTGATGATGCGTGTTATCACCGCGTTGGGGAGATTCAGGTCCTCCGGCCTCTCCGCCATTCTCACCGGGGAATCTCAAAGCCGTGACGGTTGTCAGGCTTAGCTCCCGGCCGCTGGCGGTGTTGTCGTATGTGCTGAGTTTATTAGTCTTGAATAAGAAGCAGATTCGGGCGGACGTTTGTCTTCTGTCCACGCTTGTCGTTGGTTGCCGACAGTAACGTCGACCGCTCGGCGTTAGCTGCTGGAAGCGGCTCTCGTGTTCGTCACCATCGGTTTGTTTTGGGACTTTTTCCCGCGAAGCTCCCAAATGCGAGCGCTGCTCTTCTTCTTTGTTTGTTATTTTTGGGCCGTTGATGTCCTGTCGGTGTCGCTGCTGCCACCTTCTGACTACGTTGGGCTTTTAACAGCAACCTGCCGTCATTCGCCTTATTTTCCGCGGGCTAACCCGTACTTTGATTCCTCTGTTCCGCTTGCTGACTGTGTTTCTGTTCATAAATGTTGTTATGACAAATGTCTGTACTGAGAATGACACCTCCATCACCTGCTGCACTGTTGGAAGTTCATCTCTCACTGTGAGTCGTTTTATCTGGTCATGTTTTAACCCATGTTTCTCTCCTGAAGGGACAGGTAATTCACTAATGTAGCACATTAGCCCAGCATCAGTAAATAGAGACTCGAACTACGGTCGGACATTTTGAAACTGACACCAATAATGAAATAACTTTACAAATACATATCCAGGAAGGTCACAGGTATTGAGTATTGTCTCTCGGGTAAAATTTCGTACTAATTGTTTTGAACCCACTCCTCGCGGTTATGGTCACTTTCGCAGATTATCTTGTTTCTTTTTTTCAACCCACAGTATAAGAGTGGCGAGAGCTCAGACCTGCAGCGTCCACCGTGTCCGTCCTCCCGCCCTTTGGGGCGCTGTAGAATCAGCGCGAAACGCGCATTGTATTATGGGAGTTTTAGTCCTCAGTAAAGGACGATCGCAAGGTCCGAATACACCGAAACGGGACCAAAATCGAAAGATTTCACCATCGTGAATAAATGATAGACATCGGAACCAACCGTTTTTTTGCCTCGGTGACCCAGGTCCCCCGTCAAACCGCGAGGAATCCGGGTACGTCAGACGGAAGAGAGTCGACTCAGTTTGGGACGAAAATAAACAGGAAGTTGTTAGCTTTGTGGGACGTGTAGTTCCGCTGCTAGGCCGCGGATACCAACAATAAACTTAGTACAAGCTTCGCCCTGAGAGGCAGCCTTTGGTGCTAAAAAACAAGTCGCCGAGGTCAACATGCCCGGCTTCACTTGTTGTGTGCCCGGCTGCTACAACAACTCGCACCGGGACCGAGACCTGCGCTTCTATACGTTTCCTAAGGACACGGAGCTCCGGGAGCAGTGGCTGAGGAATATCTCCCGGGCCGGGGTCAGCGGCTGCTTCAGCACCTTCCAGCCCACCACGGGACACCGGGTGTGCAGCGTGCACTTCGCCGGCGGCAGGAAGACCTACACCATCCGAGTGCCGTCGCTGTTTCCTCTGCGGGGCGTGAATGAGCGCCGGGGCAGGCGGGGCAGAGCCAGGAAAGTGTCAGCGGCGGCGCCCGCGACGCCCGCCGCGGCCGCCACCTCCAACGTCGTGATCACCACCGTCCTGGGCAACACGGCGGGAGGGGCGGAGGGCACCACTGGCGGCGAGGCGATCGACGACACCATCACAGTGGTCCAGATCGGCCAGAACGGCGAGTACCTGGGCACCGCACGTCTGCCAGTCAAGCAGGAGGGCACCGCGAACGCCGCCCCGGCGGGCGCCGCCGGGGAGCTCGCTGGCGAGGATCTCCCGGTGGAAACCGCCGGGGCTTCCACTCTGCACTACGTCAGCAACAACCCGCTGGACCACTCGTACTCCCTGACCACCGGCACCACGTCCGCGGAGCTGCTGCGGAAACTCAACGAGCAGCGGGACATAATCGCACTGATGGAAGTGAAGATGAAGGAGATGAAGGCGACCATCCGGCAGCTGCGGGTGACGGAGGCCAAACTGCAGGAGGAGGTGAGGGAGCGGGACCGGCTGCTCTTCGGGAACCCTGCGCCGTTCAACGTGCGGAAGAAGATGTGATCAGAGGAGGAGGACACTGATGAAAGACACTGCCGAATCGACCGTTTCCTCGAGGACATTAGCAGCGATGACGTGGATGTCGGTGGTCCACCCTAGTTCAGCCGTAGCTGCTCCTTTGTTTTTTTTTGTTTTTTTTTTTCTTTAACCGGAAATAACCGCTGACCTGCAGGTCAACCATGTCGTCCCTCCAGGCATTTATGTCAACAAGGAGTAATAACCTGGACTGATGCAACAGACTGTCTGTAGTTGCAAAGGCTTTTCACGACGATGATGATGATGATGATGATTCAGGAACTGCAGCTCCTGTTTGTTTCCCATTAGAATCAGAAGGTTTCTCTGTATCAGATACTAGAGGACGTCTTCGTACGTCTGTTTTTTTTACTGCTCTGCTCTGAATAAATGTCATTGGCGAGGGTCGCATGACTAACCCTTGGTTGCTGTGTGAAGTCCAGACCTTGGTCTTCATCTTACTCTCTTAATAGTTATAGAAACACAAGTATTTGTGGCAAACCCATCTTTATGACTGACGGCAGCAGTCGACACTGCGTGAAGATGAGGATGAGGATGAGGATGAGGATGAGGTGGCACTGACCTTGGGGCTGCACAAGTCTGGGAAGTTAAGGGAATAGAACAGGAATTGACATCAATAAAGTTCGCCCGTCAGTGGGAAGCAGTCAGCATGAAATGGCATTATCGCCCCCTACTGTAAATGCGTGTGAATAGACAGCACTCTGCTGCATTCAAATCCTCTGCAATGCAGTATAAAAGCACAGGCTATTATTATTGAACGTTCCATCAAAGGCCGGACTGACCACAGGTCCACGATCCACATGTTGAGAACCACAGTACATTCACTGACCGCCGTGAATTATTATCTTCTACTTTCCCTTCACCTCAGCTGACTCTCCTCTGACTCTCGGTGTAATCCAGGATGATTTGCCCTATTCCTCTGCTCTGGGGCAGATTTAAAATTCCCTCATTGCTGCCAGTGTAAAAACTGAAAATGAGTATTTTTTCAAATGTCAATTGTGGTAATGAATGAGGGGAAGGGGGTTGAGTGGACGGAGAGAAGTACAGAGACAGATCTGATCCAGAGACTAATCTAATCTGAATGTTTTTCTCCAGTGTGTTGAAAGTCTTAATCCCAGCTGTCAATCAAACAGAGGCAGCTTTAGCTTCTTCTCAATGACATCATCCGTAAAGTGTCCACTGAGACAACCTCGCACCACAAACAAAGAAATAATAGTGTTTGAACAAAATCCACAGGAAGAACTAGAATTAAAAACAATCTGTATTTGAATGTAATAATTCATATGTGGGTATTGTCTGATTCAATGTTGGAAGTTCAATATTGATTTATTTATCCTGCTGTGAGTACGAGATGATATTGATCTGTGTGTGCACTTCCTGACACAGATTACAGATTACTGTGCAGTACAGTAATGGTTCTGTTAATCTGAAGATTAACAATGGTCAACCATTTCCACCGCCTCCATAAACAGATGTGAACCACGACTTGAGGCACACAGCGGTCTGGACATGGACAGGCTGTGTGTATCAACCAACCATCTGTTCATCCACCCTTTAAAACCAAACCTCTCGACGCTTGCTCAGAACTGTTTTTCCCCTCAGAACAATGTCCAGGACATTTCCACGCCTACATATGAGTTGGTGAGCTTCAACATTTGACACTGACAGTGATGTGTTCCTGTTTCTTCTTCTTCTTCTTCTTCTCTACACCAAGAGAAACCACAGACCCAAACATTTATCTCTCTCATTTTCAACAATCATTTATTTCATCCACAAATAGATGTTTTAATACAGAAGACCGGAAATGAAATGCTTTATAATCCAGGCTGCTAATCTGTGATCTGCCACACACACACACACACACACACACACACACACAAACACACACATACTGGTTAATCCAGCAGCTGCGCTCCTCTGTGTGTGTTGAATCGGTCCTTCCTCAACAGTTCCATCGCTCCAACAGTCCTCATGACCATCTCCTGCTGTAGAGGTGGAACTCCATCCACGAGACCAGAACGATGAGACCTTGGCTTGCCACCGGAGTACAGCTCCTCCTACTGGTAACTCTCTGCTCCGGTGAGGACCACCTTCTACCTTCACTTCAATATTATCTGAACCAGTTGATGAGGGAAAGCAGCTAAAAAATCTCTCTCTCTCTCTCTCTTTCTCTCTCTACATATATATATATACTGTATATATAGTATATACACACACACATAGATGATCTGTGGTTCCACTGAAGGTCTGTCTCTTTGGACCAATATAAAAGCAACAGTAGAACCAGATCAGCTCTGAGTTTCAGTTCAGAGCTGACGTCTAGACTTTTCCATGGTTTTGTTGACGGTGACCAACATCACTGAAGTTCTTACATCAACAGCTTTGACATTTTAGACATTCACTGTTTGAGGTGATGAGATCAACCAAGTATGTTGGTCTTCTGTCGGTAGTTGGCCGTCAGTGAACTAGTGGAGCTGTTCAGATGATGTCATGTATTCCACCCAGTCCATTCATATAGAGAATTGGAGCATCTTTTTTATCCACTCACCTGGATTAAATGCTGACTGACCTCTAGTTGAGTCCTGACTCCATCTGGAGGTGGGATGTGTTTTCAACAAAGTCTCGGTGGAACATCACTCAGCAGTCTGTGTTGACATTGTCATAAAGAAAAAAATGTCCACCGACACCTGCTCCCTGGACAGGACGACTGACCACTTAGGGTTAAGAAAAAGTGCAGGACGAGGACCTGGATGATTTAACACCTAGGAAGATGATAAAAGATTTTGCTTGGCAGGTGTAGACAGTCTGTAGGTCCATGGGATTCATGGCATTGTGACAAGAGTTTTCAGTGAGTCAATCTGTCTTGTATTTTCACTGCAGAGAAAATCTGGACTTTAACCTTTTATTGATATCCCATAGTTCAGTATTGTCCAAACACAAACAATCCCCACATCATAGAGTTTTCTTTACGGAGGGAAGGACTGACGACCATGAACACAGACACTGAAGGGATGATGATGGTGATGATGAGAGTCCATCACATCTGAAAACTGTAAAAAAAAGTCAACTTCATGGAGTAAAAGGTGTTTCAACACATAAAACAGAGGCGATACTGTAGTAGTACTGTAGCAGTTCCATAGTAGTGCTGCGGTGATGCTATAGTATGGCTGTAGAAGTGCTGTAGTACCACTGTAGTAATACTTGAGTAGTTCTAGAATATTACTGTAGTAGTGTAGCAGCTCTGTTGTTGAAATGTTGTAGTAGTGCTGTATGTGTGCTGTAGAAGTACTTTAGTACTGCTGTAGCATTGACTATAGTAAGAATGCAATGGTGCTGTAGTTGTACTGCTGTAGTACTGTTGCAGTACCTTGGTAGTGCAGTAGTACTGCCGTTTTAGTACTGTAATAGGACTGTAATAGTTCTGCAGTTATAGTACTGCAGCAGTTCTCTAGTATTGCTGTGGTAATGCTATAGTATGGCTGTAGTAGTACTTCAGTAGGACTAGTAGTAGTAATGTAGTAGTACTGTTGTAGTGATGTAGTCAAACTTTAGTGATTCTGTAGTAACAATAATAATAATAATAATAATAATAATAATAATAATAATAATAATAATACATAGTAGTGTGTTACTCTGGGAGTTGAGTAAATGTCGTTCACTGCTTCGTTTCCTTCTGGTCTCAGTTTGCGACGCAGCAGTGATTCCTGAGTCATGTGACTCCATCTACAAGAGTTTTGCTCAGTGTTTGCTAACTCTCGGAGACAGTTTGGGCGACACCCAAATGGACCAGAACACACAAGACATCGACGCCATCTGCAGGTGAGTGTGTTCTCATGTCGTAAGAATAAAAATACAGTTAATGTTTTCGATGTGGGAAAATATATTTTTTATAGTTTATTTATAGTCTGTTTATAGTTTTTTTTTTCCTTTGAAAAAGTCTGCAATGTTTCCCATTGAAACAGTTTTAAATGATGAATGCTTTATTATGAAAGTGAATGTCACTAGAGGGCAGCATTGCAGCTCATTAACTGAATCTCATACAGTGGTTTGTACAGATGTGGCCAGAAAAAGTATCATCACGGATGTCGCTAGCTGACATCTCTTCTGTTCTGCCTACTCCAAGGTCCTGGAACACGTTCCACGTTTGCGCTAACTCGGCGTTGGCCGGCTGTCCAGGAGAGGCAGCGTCTGTCTGGGAGTCTCTCCGAAAAGAGTCCAGAAAGGCAGAGTTTTCCGGAAACCTGTACGACATGTGCGCCAGCCGGACGACCCTTATACCGGGTACTGTGGCTGCGCCCGCCGGCGCCCCCATGTCTGACACGACCAACCAGGAAACGCTAAAAGGACGCGCACACAGGGCCCGCCTCCACCCTGGCGTGCTGTGGTTTCCTGTCTGCGGCGCACTGCTGTCTTTACTCAGGTTGTAAGTCGGGCGATGACCTCACAATGATCCATGTTCGGACGGTGCCGTTGACGAAAGAACTCAAATTTCCACTTTCCACACTTTTTGTCAGTGGAACTGATTCAATCGTTCAATTCTCTTTGTTTTTTTTTTTATTTTCTTTTGTCTCTTCTTATGACCTGGAATAAAAAAAGAAAAGAGAATAGAAGAAATGTCATCAGTCAAAGTGAGGACATTTGTTCACATATATATTTTTGTATGCAGATATTTGTGTATGTTTATCTATAAAAGACATATTTGATAAAAGTTAATATTGTATACAAATAATGAATTTGATAGAAAAGTGAGACACTCATTAGCCAGGACATAGACGAGCGATGTCTTGGTTGTAAGGCAGAAAAGCTAACCGCTCAACTGGACTGACTGTTGTTTATTGGCCAGAATATTTCTTTTTCTTCTTTTTAGACTTCAAGTGTCCCTTGATCTGTGATAGAAGAGAGTCAACAAAGGTGAAGGGACAGGTGGTGAGACCAGAGACACTAGGAATAGACAGAAGACAGCTGGAAGGAGTTAAAGATGCTGCTGAGATTCTCTTTAGGAGAGACAAGGATGGACAAGATCAGGAATGAGGGACATTAGAGGGACAACACAGACAGGAAGGTTTGGAGAAAAAGAAGCTAGAGAAGACAGATGGAGATGGTTTGGACATGTCCAGAGGAGAGACAGTGGAGACACGTTGGTAGAAGAATGATCCTTGAGATGGAGCTACCAGGTAGGAGACATAGAGGAGATTGATGGAGTCAGACTAGAAGATATAGAGAACAGGGGGGATGGAAAAAGATGACTGGCTGTGGAAACACCTGAAAAAGACAAAGGGACAAGCAGAAAAAAGACCTCAAGTATTGCAGTATACCCTAGCCCCTATACCCTACTCAGTGGCTCCCCTAGTGGTCTACTATTGTCAGATGATTTTACTTTCACGATATCTTGGGGACATGAAGTTAGCAGAAGATATTTTATTTTTTGACTGTGCTTCTGAATCTGTCCTCATTTTCTCAAAAATAAAAGACATTTTCAACATCATTAAGAAAAGTTAAGAAAAGATTTATTTCATGAGAGTTTTCTCGGCGCCTGAACAGATGGACGCAGACGTAAGACACGTCCCGGATTAGTGGAGGGCCACGTGTTGTGGACTCAAATATCTCATACATTTATCCAGGATTTAGCAGAAAATACGCGGCGGTGGTTGGAGCAGGAGACAGATCAGTGGTTCCCAATCACTGAGCCGCGGCCCAGCGTTGGGCCGTGGTTTAACATCAATTTTTTTATTCTGTATAAGTATGAAAGTCAGAATAATTAAAATAAGAAAAGTCCTCTTCTGCTAGGTGGCAGCAGAGGGCCGGTCAGAACATTGTACCACTATATCAATGTGGTTTTCAACTGGACTGGAGCTCATTCTCAGTCAACTGTGAACCGACATCTTGTTCCGTGATGTTGGGTTTTTCCTGGTTCTATTAATCTCTTTATTACGTACGGTGGTTAGAAAGACACTGAGGATCGGACCAGTGGTGGAAGGAAGATGTCTTTGTTTGTATGCCGTGACAACCAGGACTAACTAGTCCGGTCCACTGGACCTGAGATTTGGGTGCTGTATGTCAGACGGGCAGACAGGGGGCAGGGTGGCAACACAGTCACCTCAGTGTCAAATGTTTCACCTCAGAGTTAAATGGTTAACTGTCAGAAAGTCCAATTAGGCCACGTGGGCTGTCCCACAGGTCTGACATATTTATGTGGGCCGGGGATGGATCCACCAGTTGGACCACATCTCCTGCCCTCACGCACGGCCACGCCGGTCCAGGATCATGGAGGAACTGGCCCGGGAGAGCATCAGCCTGCTGGCCCGCTCCGCGTCCCACGCCGACCCGCCGCGGCTCGGCTCCTTTGGCGCCATCTTTATCCTGCTGAAGTCGGCGCTGGGAGCCGGGCTGCTCAACTTTCCTTGGGCTTTCCAGAAGGCCGGAGGAGTGAGCACGGCCATCACGGTGGAGATGGTGAGTCCGGCTGTCGGGGCGCACTCCTGATCCGTGCTCCCTTACTTACTTCTTTATCTTTTCCTGGGTTGAGATGGTCAGTAACATGTTTCTACCAGTAGGAGGCACCAGGGCTGTAGACGGATGCATTCTTAGTTTACCTAAAAATATGACATGTCATTGTCTTTAGTTCTGGGCTGACCTGCAGCCAGTTTTGCTGACTGGACGACTTGTGGAGTCATTGTTTCACAGTCGTGTTGGGGCCAAAGATTTGGCTTCAAATCCTGGAGCAACTTTGAATAAAGGAATTTTGAATAAATGCTTTACAGTCAGCTTTTCAAATTAAGACTTTTGACTCTGACTGTCCACTTGTCTTTGTCTTTTTAACTTTCCGTCCCACGTCGTTTGCTGATTCTTAAAGTCCCGTCAAATGTCGTCTTCCGAAGTTGGTCTGATGTGTTTAATGTGAATTTAGTCCTGGTGAATTTGAAAGTTAACCCTGACGTTAACCGTTAACACAGGTGGTCACCAGGGAGGTGGGCTCTGTGTGCGTTGAAGGCGTCGATCGTTCTCTCCTGGGTGTGAAAGGAGCTGGACCTCTTCACAGCTGAGCGTTAATGAAGCCAAAGCTGCGTGTCTGGAGAAGTGACTTTTCAGAAATGGGTCAAAGGGTGCGGTGTTCCTGAAGATCCTGAAGGTTCTGGATCTCCAGGACCGTTCACTCCTGTCCAAGCTGAAGATTGAAATGTTTCTGTTCACAAATGCTTGTAATAAAATAAAACTTCTCATGAATCATGATGATGTTCTGGATCCAGGCTTCAGGGATTTCTCTCCCAGGTTAAACCAGAGAAGATTGATGATATCACTTGATCGATATTCTAGCCTGGCTGGTGTGGGTACGATCACTTTTTTCCTCCGATGACTTCATCTTTGTCTGATCTTGCTGCTCCTGACAGGTGTCGCTGGTGTTCTTGATCAGCGGTCTGGTGATCCTCGGCTACGCCTCGTCCGTCAGCAGACAGAAAACCTACCAGGACGTGGTGAGGGAAGTTTGCGGACCGGCCGTCGGTCAACTGTGCGAGGTCTGTTTCTGCTTCAACCTCTTCATGGTGTGCGTGGCCTTCCTCGTGGTGGTCCAGGACCAGCTGGAGAAACGTGAGCATCGGATTTTGCCATTGACCATGCCTAGCTTAGCCTAGCCTAGCCTAGTCTAGCCTCCATCAAGTCCAACAGCTGTGTGATGCACCACTTTTATGAGGCTGGATGGTAATTTACCATACCGTCCCGTAGGTGGTGCCCTACTGTTTTACTTTTACTACTTTACTTTAGGTGTATCATACAGCGACCAACCAGCTGGAAAACTGGCTAAAGTTGTAGGCAACAGCACAGAACAAGGAGGAAAACCAAACCTCAAGGCCCACCCATCAGCCAGTCTCTGCTCTGATTGGTTAGCTGTGCTGATGTGCAGCCCATATGTCTAAATATATATGTATGCATTTACACAAATACAGCTATATTTGAAGCAGCGTTCCATCCTGGTGCGGCTGTATGGACGACTTAGTTCTTGTCTGTGTCCAGTGTGCGTTTCCATGTACGAAGCCGTCACTGGTTCCACCGAGGGGGAAATGCCCTACCACTGGTACATGGACCAACGGTTTGCTCTCTTCATCATGTGCCTCGTCATCATTCTGCCACTGTCCATCCCCAAAGAGATCGGCATCCAGAAATACACCAGGTGAGCGCTGCGGCGAGGACAGACCAACTC
This sequence comes from Paraplagusia blochii, assembly GCA_016785265.1. NCBI lineage: Eukaryota > Metazoa > Chordata > Actinopteri > Pleuronectiformes > Cynoglossidae > Paraplagusia > Paraplagusia blochii. The sequence continues at coordinate 66,278 of JAFBJS010005719.1, read as the reverse complement.
CCGTGACGGTCAAACCAACCAACCGACGTTTTTCCGTCTTCCTTCCTGTCTTCCAGCGTGTTGGGAACTCTAGCGGCCACCTACCTGTGCGTGTCGGTCCTGGTCAAGTACTACCTGATGGACGGTCATACGGCCGTGATAACGCCAGAACGCAGCCAGGGGTCAGTCGGGCCGAGTGTTGGACCAGCTGCCCTTGATCCTGACCCATGAGCCACAACTCTGGCGTCTCATTCTCTTCCTTGTGTTTCTATCGTTGACAGAATAAGTTCATGGGCGTCGATGTTCAGCGTGGTACCGACAATCTGCTTCGGCTTCCAGGTCGGTTCCTACACACGCACTCATATGCTGTATATAGTGTATGTATATTGATGTTAATGTTGTATGTACAGTACATACAGTATATGTTTGCCAGAGTGTCTCGTGGACCTTGGTTCTACTCTGCTCCTGTCAGTAGTTGTTTTTCCTCTTCTTCGTCTTCTTCTTCAGTTTCTCTCTTTTCTTTTCTTCTTCTCCGCCCGTCGTTCCACCTGGTCGTAAACTGAATGAAAGTGTTTTTCCTCTTCTTCCTCCTCAGTGTCATGAAGCTTGTATAGCTATCTACAGCAGCATGGAGAACCAGAAGATCTCCCACTGGATGTTCATCGCCGTGCTCTCCATGTTCTTCTGTTTGCTGGTCTACACTCTAACAGGTGCAGTCAGCTGTGAACCATTGAGTCACGTGACATCAGCTGGTACCTACTGAGCAGGTTCTCCTCTGTGGTTCCGACGTTCCAGGTGTCTACGGCTTCATCACGTTTGGACGAGATGTGGCCCCGGACATTTTAATGTCATATCCGGGCAACGACGTGGTGATGATCATCGCCAGACTGCTCTTTGGAATTTCCATCGTCACCATCTACCCCATCATTCTCCTGCTGGGGAGGCAAGTAGCCCCACAGTAGATGTTATGGTGGAGATCAGTCGGTAACCAGATCTGTTGTCTGCTGGTCAGGTCTGTCATCCTCAACCTGGTCATCAGAATTCAGAGACGTCGCTGGGGGCTGGTCACCCACTCCTTCGAGGCTCGCTGCAGGGTGGTCCTCACTGTGATCTGGATCTCCGTCACGCTCCTCATCGCCATGTTCGTACCCGACATGAGCAAAGTTATCAGTGTGATCGGAGGAATCAGCGCCTTCTTCATTTTTATCTTTCCTGGTAAGAATCCATCTGGAATAACGTTGGACCACAGATATCAAAGTGTAATGTCAGGTTTCCTCTGAAATGAGCTTCTCAGTAGGCAAGAGAACTTGGACTTGGGTCCTCAAGGTCACCGGTTTGAATCCCCCTATCCACCGAGCATGGCACCACCCCGTGCAGTGGAGTGAATCACAATGTCACGATGACAACGACTCTTGTTTCCTCCCTATTTTATGAATCCTCTAATAGGGGGTGAGGGGGTTCTAAACCCCTGACAACAGTGGCCGGCGCTGTTCACACTGTGTCAGAACCAGAAGACAATGCTGGCCAATCAGATATCAGTGGAAAAGCTCATTTGAGACGTCATCAGAGAAAAGAAGTGAAATATACATATTCTGTAGTAAATATATATATATGTGTGTGTGTGTGTGTGTGTGTGTGTGTGTGTGTGTGTGTGTGTGTTGTCCTCAGGTCTCTGCCTGGTCTTTATAATGCAGACAGAGAGTCTGGGACCAAAGGTCAGGTGAGTTCCACGTCGCTTTATTTTTAAACGCTCCTCCATGGGTTGCTGCAGACATTTCCTGTGTCCAGAGCCACTGCCGCTGCAGTCTTTGAAAAAGATGCCTGTATTGATTGCATTTATTTATTGGACAGAGCGCTTTCAGAGGAGGAGTCCTTCACTCCTCCTCTGAAAACGCTGCGTCTGATCAGATCAGAGTTCAGGTTCTGATGGAGCTCCAAGTCTTGGACAAGCGTCAAATTTCTCCTCAGCTGTGACATTCTGATCAATATGGTTAAAAGACTCTACTGACACTGAAGACCAAGGAGAGGAAATAGATGGCGCTGTAGAGATCCAAGGGAAACGGTCTCTGAGTGTAATCCTTGGTGATCACTGTGACCTCTGTTGGTTCTATTTTCTTTCTGTTTTGTAAAAACACTAAAACATTTTAAGAAACGTCGAGGCGTCACTTCCATTAGATTGTTCCACTCCACCTTAGTCATTGTTCCATCTATATTTCATTTTTGACATAAACTAGTTTATATTTTATACATTACGTAATTATTAGTCAGTTTTTTTACTTTACCATTTCATTGGTGCAGTATGGCAATGGTTGTTAGTCATCTCAAACACCGTCATGTTTGCTGGTTCAATTAATGTTCTTTGTGCGCCACCTACAGGTCAACTCGAACCGGCCTCATATTCGCCCTGACTCTCCTCCCTCTCTCCTCCCCTCTCACAGGTGTATTCTCACCTGGTGGGGCGTGGTCACCATCGTCGTCGGAGCCTTCATCTTCGGACAGAGCACCACCATCGCTGTCATGGAAATATTTACCAACACTCAGTTCTACGGCCAGTAGCTGCAGTGCCTTCAAACAGAACCAGGAACTGTTGAAATGTTACGTTTGATGTCATGTTGACGGTGTATAGTTCTGTGGTCACAGGTGTGAGTGAGTGGAGTTGATGGTGTAAAATACGTATTGTTGTTGTACCGTTAAAACGCCGGCAGATGGCAGCATCTCACCTCAGAAAGATGTTTTTCTTGCTCTGGGTCTTCCAGAGAGACACTGCTGTACCAGCTTTAAATAACAGATCTGAATATTTCACACTAATCTGTACAAAGAGCCAGAGTCAGGGAGAAGGTTGGATCAGTGTTGGAGCAGAGTGACTCAAATCTACTTACAGACAAGAATGGAAGCAGCTTCATCATCACTGGAGAAGAGGGAGACAGAGAGAGAGAGAGAGAGAGGGAGAGAGGGTGAGACAGAGAGACGATACATAAACAACTGTATCTGTAAAGTGTGACTTGTGGTTGGAGTTTTACTTTGTGAAGTTGAAGCTGTGTCACATGTAAAAGATAAATATAAAAAAGTTATAATTTCCTGAATGTGAAAATTGACCCAATGCTAAAATAGTGGTGGAAACTAAAGAAATTCTTTCTTTTCAAAAGATTCTATGGCAGGCGTGAGCAAACAAAGGCCAGAGGACCGGATGTGGCCCCTTTGGCTTTTTAAAGCGGCCACTCAAACTTCTCCACATTGTTACTTTTTCCTGTCATTGGCTATTTTTAAGTTATTCATCTCAGTTCACCTGTTTTACTGGAACAGCATTTGATTGTTCTGCCTGTCCCTGCACCAGGGACGGACAGGACCCAGTATTTCCAGAAGGAACTGTGTTGAAAACAGAGGCGACGTCAGTGATGGTGGCTCACGCTGACAAAGGAAAACTCAGCTTCAATCCCAGCAGCAGTAGCGTCCTGAAGGGAAGAGCTCCAACTGCGATTCTCCGCCCGAGGCCCTGCCCGTGGATCGTAACTCAACCTGCTGGCCCCCAACCGACTGAATCCACTAAATGCGGAGAGAAAGAAATCACTGCAAAGCACACAAATCACACAGTTCATTACCCTCAGTGAAAACTGGACGGCAGCAGGTTTGGAAACGCTACGCAGCAGTCCTGTCTGAGGGAGAACTCTTCAGGCCTCTGCTGCTGCTGCTGCTGCTGCTTCAACACAATTCTGACCCCAAACTGGAGGGTTAGGGTCCATGGAGGAAACATCCAACCCATATTACCTAGAAAATGTTTACTGTTGAAGAGATGAATGCAATAAGTTCAACAAATATACGTAGAAGCATAGAATACAAGTACGAATGTTAAGAAGTGTATCCATGGGTGGGTGGGTAGGTTAATTAGTTAGTCCATTCATTTTTAATCATTCTTGTTGTGTGTGTTGTTGTTGTTGTTGTTGTTGAGTTGTTACAATCTTTGTTATTATATTTCACTATGACAATATTTATACTGAGTTATCTATTATCCGTCGTAGTGTATACATATATACAGTATATGTACTGTATATATATATATGAACTTATATATATCCACATACACACCCAGATAAACATATGTATGCACATATACTATATATATATATATATATATGTAGGCATACTGAATATCCCTTGTCCATCCAGTATATTGTTTACTCATATTCATATACACACAAAAACACACACCTGCCACATAAGCCTTTACACACGTGTTCTTCCATGGCATATATACAGTATATATATTTATATATACTGTATATATATTTTATATACACTATATATACGGTATATATATTTTATATACAGTATATATACAGTATATATATTTATATATACAGTGTATACACACAAACTTGTAGAGCAGAACTAACACGTTCATTGAACTGCACATACATCAGTACCATGTACTTGGATACAGAGTATGCTGCAGTAGTAGTATGAGAAGGAGTATCTATGAAAATATAATAGTGTACTGTACATATATGGACTCAGTGAAACTAAAGAGTTTAGAGAGAAATCTTTTCCATTTATTACATTGAAGGTGAGGTTGTATGACGATGATGATGATGATGATGATGATGACCCCCCACCCTCGTGGGCCCCCGCCCTTCTATCTTCAGTGTCAAGGTTACACACAGGAGCATCATCTCACACTGTAATGATGGGACGTCCATCATTGCTGCAGCTCTTATGGTGGAGCAGTGAAGACCTAACCCCTGGGAGATAACTGCCCGGGTGAAGGAGAGGCTGCCGTCCGTCACCTTCTCCACAGAATCTGAAACTGAAAGCTAACAATGACATATGTCCAGAATCTTCGTTGTTCTTAACACCACAACATCATCATCCTCACTATCACCAGGATAAAGTCTCGGAAGATTGAAGTCGTTCTTGTGCCCCGCCCACAGGTCAGCGCATGCGTGTTGTAGTCCCTGCAGCCTCGGCGTCTCTTCTGTTTCCGGTTCACAGGCTCAGACTCGTGAGTGACTTTTCTCTGTTTGTTGACGGTTGTAACGTTCGTTCAGAGGTGAAAACGTGAACGTCAAAGTATCGATGTTTCCGCCGAGTCAGTGAAAGAAACCGCCGTCGGCTCACGTGAGAGCGAGACACCGGAAGTAGCAGTGGTTGACGGGCTAGCTGCTTCCTGTCCTCGGACATCACCGACGTCCGTCTGTCGGTCCACGTTTATCCTCCCTTGTCAGACACACGTGGTTAAGAGGAAAGTGAGTGGACGATGATGAAACAGATAATGTTGAGATGTTAGTCCATACAGTTTCACACCTCCAAGTATTTTCCACTCACAGGTCAAATCAGGCAAAAGAATGGAATAAAATGTGATGCTTTTAATAAATGTCTCTGTGAAGACAAGTCTGATCCTGATCATCACCACGGCGATGGCGTTTAAAGACTTAATTGAATAACCAACCAGTCAACGGTTGACTGACTGACCTGAAGAATAGGTTGATAACAACCCTTTACTTTGAGTCTTTTATTTTGTATCAGTCTTAATGACAGTTGTAACAGTATCAGTAATCAGTTCATTCAAGTCCAATACATTCTCAGTGTCATGTTGAGAGAATTACTTTGTAGATGATTCCATTATGAATGAAAAAGCCGAGATGAAATATGTTAGGTCTCAATTGTAGTTAATGTTGTCAGATGTTTGAACATGGACATCAGCCTCACTGATTGGTTGGTTGGCCTTGATAAATGATGGAGAAGAAACTTCACTGTGAACTAATTGTTGCTGTTGCGCCACAAAACATCTGGTCGATGGTTTGTTTCCCTTGATTTAATGTTTGCACCAATTGAACCATTCATTAATGCAGCAAGCGGTGAGTGACGCTCGTGCACGGCCGCCGCGCTCACTCCAGTGATTTATGATGACTCTCAGACGAGGGCACAGGAGTTTGCTTCACGCCACATTCGTCACCGAGCCTTGTCACGCTAATCAAGCAATAAGCCAGAAATGCGCCTGTTCTTGCCCCAGTGTTGTCGTCTTAATCACGTGCACTCCAGCAGGGAAGCGGGCCCTTGGTTAATATGATTAAGACGTTGAATTATTAACGCATCAAAATCCGTTTATGAGAAATGACACCAGAAGCTCAGTTTAATGTCATGGTGGTGTTAGCGTGTAATTGGATCAAAAGTCGACAGCGTTTCTTTGTTCGTGGACCAGTTAGTAGTCCTCGACAAACACCTGTGAGTGGTTGAGCTCTGGTCATGTGACAGATTGTTCAGTATTGAACCTAGTCCTTTCAGCCAACGTGAATGGACATTTCTTATTCAGTACGTCAGTGAGGTGTCGCTGTGGAGTCTGGTCACTACTAAATCACTACTGTATGTGATGTTGGGGACAGATGTCAGATGTCAGTTGTCCAACAGGGGGAGTATTTGTATATTTGGTAGTTCCTTCATTTCCCTTTTTTTTTTGTTTTCACTACAGAGGATGAGCACAGGGAATGGGCCCAGGAGCAACGCCACGCTGGACCATTGCACCACCTACACTGTGTCCTCTGACCAAAAAACAATATCTGAAATACAGGGTCTGTTTAGCAAAGTGAAAGACTACGTGAAGCCGAGCGATGGTTCATGGTGTCTCCCAGATCCTAACGAATGTCTGAGGCACAAGGCGGAGGACCACCGCCGGTTGCAGGCTCTGAAGGAGTCTATCAACGAGGTGAAGAACCAGCTTAGTGACAAGAACGTTCAGGTCTGGCATCAGCACACCAACTCCACCAACCGAGCTGGGAAAGTCATCCCTGCCGTGCGCTCTGCTGCCAATGCGGAAATCTGCACTCAGGCCTGGTGTAAGTTCTACGAAATCCTGGGTACTTTTCATCTTCTTCCACAGGAGGCCCTGCGCAGCGGGGAATTGAACACCGTTCACCTCTGTGAGGCGCCGGGTGCCTTTATAACTGCCCTGAACCACTACGTCAAAACCCATGAGTCCACGCACTACTGTGACTGGAGTTGGGCGGCAAACACACTCAACCCGTATCATGAGGCTAACACCACTAGTACCACCATCGCTGACGATCGGCTCATCGCTAACACGCTGCCCTGGTGGTTCTTTGGTTCAGACAACACAGGAAACATCATGGTCCAGAAGCACCTGCTGGAACTTCAAATGTTTGTTTCCAACATGCGCCGGGTTGATTTGGTGACGGCTGACGGGAGTTTTGACTGCCAGGAGAACCCGGACGAGCAGGAGGCTCTTGTGGCATCTCTCCATTACTGCGAAGTCACGTCTGCGCTGCTGCTCCTGAGCCCCGGCGGCTCCTTTGTGCTGAAGATGTTCACGTTGTATGAACACTCCTCTGTCTGCTTGCTCTACCTGCTCAGCTGCTGTTTCGGCTCCGTCAGTGTCTTCAAACCGGCCACCAGTAAGGCCGGCAACTCTGAAGTTTACATCGTCTGTCTAAACTTCAATGGCAAGGAAGCTGCAAGACCTTTGCTCTCGAAGTTACTTCGGAACTATGGCCCTGAGTTTGTTGACAGAGAGGCTCTGTTTCCTAACAAACTCATTCCAGAATCGTTCCTGAAGCAACACTTCGAAGTGTGCTCTTACTTTTACACCCTGCAGGTGGAGACAATCACGGAAAACTTAAGACTGTTTGGAAACGTCAGCGAAGAACAAAGACAACGGCTCGACCACATCAGGGACCGCGCGGCTCAGGAATACCTGCAGCGATTCCAGGTAGGAGGTCAGAGAGTGGCTTCACGTTACACAAACAGAGCAAAACAAGACCAACTCTAGACCACGGCTCACCGCCTAAGGGACCCGCGGGTTGTATATTCCACCAACAGTCAATCAGTCAATCAAATGTTATTCATATAGCACACATTTACAAAACACAGTTTGTCACATGGGGCTTCACAGGGTTGGTAACATCCTCTGTCCTTAGACCCTCAGCCAGGGTAAGAAAAAAACTACCGAAACAAAATAGAAAGGTAGAAACCTCAGGGAGAACCACAGGGGACGGATCCACTCCCTGGACGGACAGACGTGCAGTGGATGTTACTCAGAACATGCAGTTTACAATTTCAATACACATAAAACAATGAAAAGAAAAAGTTCAAGTCCTGGTTGGTCTTGTCGATGACCGAGTCCTCGCTTTTGTCATGTGCTCGTAAACTGTAAAAGAGTGGGACCAGGGGTAATGTGATCTTAGAACAGGCTAGAGAATAGGACCACAAAGTCAATGTACTCATTTTATGTGCGAGATGGAAATGAAGAATCCCCCAGCAGTCTCTTTGAGATGATCTAATCGGAGCATGCATAATCTAATTTAAGCTGTAGGCTACACTGAAGAGGTGGGTTTTAAGTCTCACTTTGAAGGAGGAGACAGGATCTGACTCTCAACAGTCAGTCTCAATTGTTAGTCATCTTTGGAATCAGTTGTCTTCAAGTAGGTCCGTGTTACCAAAGGCTTTAGATGAGAAGGTTTGGTGAACCCTGGTCTTGTCCTAGGATTTGTGTACGATTGGTGTCCAGTTCATTGTCTTTGTCCTGATACCCTTGGGTCTGTCCCTGCTTAGATACGTTAGGTACCTTGTTGTGGGGATTTGAAGCTGGTCTTACGTTCTAGTTGACGACAGCTAACCCACTCGTCGCTCTGGCTTTAATTACTTCTGGTCTGCTAACACTAAACCAGTGGTTCTTAAAGTTGTTGGAGCTACCGAACCCCACCAGTTTCATATGGCAGAGGCTCCATCGAACCCAGGTCAAGAACCACTGAACCACTAAACTGATGCAACAACTTGAACCAAAACAGCCTTAAACAAAGTGTTTGCAGATGAAAGGTAATTGATCTCGTTCTGTGGTTGACAGTAGGAAGTGTTTTGTTGTCACTGCCTGTAGGTGAGATTTCTTCCACGAAGCAGATGGATTTCCCGCAACACGGTCAGTCCTGCCTGTCGCAGTGTCTCCCGGGGACGATCTCAGGGACCAGAGAAGCAAACAGGATCCTTTAATCAGCGGAGGGAGCTGCAGACCCTGGGCTGGAGGGAACGCCTCCAGAAGGGTAACCATGCCGCCTGGATACAAAGACACTGCACTGAGACCAGTGGGACCAGCTGCACACTGGGGGGTCCCCAGTCAAACTGTCAAGAGCATACATGGTACGTTATCACTGGAGCGTCGCTGTCCACGGTCAGAAACTCTCCGTTCTGTGATGGAGGACTTTTGAACCACCTCAACGAGGCCTTGATGGACCTGGTCGTGGACTGGACTTGTGTTTCTCCTTGTGGCTCCTGCCACTCGGTTGGTGCTGCGCTTCTGCTATCCCTGATCAAGGAGGACCTGGGGGGGGGGGACAGCGAGAAACCACATTGTCTGGTGTTTGGGAGTCCCTCGGCGTGGAGAGACCACAAGGGCCAAACGGGGGATTCGATCCTCAGGTTTGCGGCAGAGCCAGCAATGCCTCCAAGAGAACGTGTCTCCATGCACGACGGGGAGCCACGATACCAGCAGCAGCTTGTGGGTTGCGTTGTGTATTCCCTGCAGACGTTGAACTCCGGGGACGCGCTGCTGCTGCCTGTGTTTTCTGCCCTCACACGCGTCACAGCAGGACTCGTCTTCTGCCTTCGTTCGTGCTTTCGCTCGATCACGTTTCAGTGTCCGCCCCCCTGCGGCACAGTGGGAGCGGTGCTCGCATGCGTTGGATTCAACGCTGAGGCTGCGGCGAGGGTTTTGCCAGTTCTCACAGGTGTAAATGACAGCATGGGGGCGCTCTTAAGAGCAGAGGAGGATGCCAAAGACAGACAAGTGCTGCAGTTTGTACCTATGGAAGAACTGCTCTCTGGAGGACTGACGGAATTTCTCTGGACCATGAATTCTGATATTATACAACACAAGCTACACCTGCTGATGCAGCCGTAGTGACCGCCCCAGCACCGACGCCTCTCTGGTTCTACCTGGAGATCTGACTACAGTATATTTAAGTAGTATTTCTACCTAAAGGGCAGCTTCATTCTGTCACTTTTAAAAATAGCCACATTAAATAGATGAGAGAAAATGAGAGATTTGAGTCTTCTTTTTATTGTTTTTGAATATTTAACATTTGTCCAACGTTGACCCAAACAGCAGCTGGAAATGTTGTTTTTGATTATTACAGAGTTAACTTAACAATGTTAATGTTGAGGTTCCAGATTTCAATAGAAGATGGAACTTTTCTGAAGTCTTCAGTTGGTCCAGTCGACCAGTTCACTTCAGTTTATAACAAAGAGAAATGGTCATCTGTGAACTATTGGGCGCTAAAGTATTCCCCTGGACACTCTGAAATGAATGTGCATATATACAGGTATAGACTGTGTGGAGACACAAACATCTATGAGTTGAAGACAATCATCAATTAGAAAAGTGTTTGTTGTTGAGTCTCTGGGGAGAATTGAAAGCTAAGCAGTGGACAGAGTGGACAGTGATTGGCTGTAACTAACCTGGTCGTCTGGGAGCTATTTTGTGTTCATAAACCACAAAGGCCAATTAACCTCTGACACTTGGCCAGAATTGAACTGTCAATCTTTTGTCGATCCTTGGAAATATTGCCGTTTAGTTCCTTCTCAAATGGTTGCATATAAATCCTGCTGCTGCTGCTGCTGCTGCTGCTGCTGCTGCCGTCGTTGGAGACCCTCAGATTTATCACTGAAGCGAGATGTTTTTTTGAGGTATGTCCTTTTAAAATGCTAATCAGTTGATCCGTCTTCCTATGTCTTCCTGCTTTGTCGACACTGGTCTCTGTGGGGCGGAGCCAACTGCAAGTGCTTTCAAATAATTAAGTGGAGTAGCTCAGATGAACCACCTGATGAAGCCACGGTTGAGATGAAAAACGCCCATTCACTGAATTAATGCAACGTGAGTTTCCCTGCAGTGGAATCAATGATCCTGAGGTCAGTGTGAAATATGGGACGGACGCCAGTCATGTGACAAACAAATCAACCACTTATGTTAGCACTGTGGCCATCCAACTGCAACCAGTTGGTGAGAATTTCTCTGAATGTTCCTTTTACACAGATGGACGAGGCCCCCTACTGGCCAGCAGAGAAGGGATGGACGGATGAGTGGATGGATGAAGAAATGATGTGTGGATGGATGGCTAGAGAGACGGAGGAATGGGTGGATGAAAATTAGGATAGAGTGATCAATAGAGGGTGGATGGATGGATGGAGGGAGGGAGGGAGGGGTGGAGGCTTTGCCACCGTTGTTTACTGCACATTCACTCACTGTCTTTCGCTCTTCGCTTGAACGCACATGATTGGTCCTGAGTTAACCCACTGGATTGAAGTGGCTCAATAGAAGAGATGGGCTGGTTCTTACACACACACACACACACACACCAATCTGCAGCCGTGTTCCCCCTCTCAGGTGTTCATGGTACCGATCTTGGATACCTGCTCCTGGTACTGTTTGCTTTATGGGCTGTCCACACACCATCCTCTGTGACCTCCGTGGGTTTATCTAAGTGGCTTAAGTTGATTTTTATCTTGAGAAAAAATGGAACCAGAGGAACCATCTAGTACCAGCAGTTGCCCTGGTGTGTGGAGAATTAGTGCAGCTCAGCACGGAGCTCATGTGGAACCGTTTCACCTCAGCCTCTCGTCAGAATTCTGTCAGGTTCACTTTGTTGGTTCTTAACCTTGTTGGAGCTACCAAACCCCTTTAGTAGGGTTAGTCGGTGTGTCTTGACCTGCGCTGCAGAGGCTCCACAGAACCTCTGAGACCGACTCACCGCACCCTTAGGGTTCCAGCGAACCCAGGTTAAGAACCACTGCACCAACACCAACACAGGTGCCAATCAAAGAGTGTTTGAGAGCAATCGTCCAATAGGCAGAGAATGTATATAAATAAAGCTGTACATTGTTAGGCTATTTCTGGAAGCATCTGGTGACGGGTTGACACTAATGCTTGGTCCTTAGAAGATTAAGACTCTGCTTTGCTGAAGTCTTGGTTAAAGCTCTTCTCAAGTGACTGTAGATACATTATCATTGACTGGGAGTGGATTTTTGTCGCCAACTCATTTCTACCGTTCTATTCACTGCGGCTCTAGGTAACTGGAGAACCAGCTTCTGCTCCGGTTCCTCTGGAGATTCTGACTCTGTTGTGAAGCTCCCGCTGTGGGACGTGTCCCACTGTGGTTGTTTACATCAGTCTGTGGAGACAACTGTGATCCTTCAGTACCGTCTCCAAATCAGGCTGAAATAAATGATATCAATAACTGCATCAGTTCACCTTGTTGTGACTTCAACATTTCTCCAGTTCCACCTGTAACTGTTTTGAGTAGAACTTTTCAAGACTTTAATTCAATTCCAGAAATTGCATTCCTATCCGAGCGGTTATTGCCCAGCGGAGGCACTGTTGCATCATGAGGACTGACGATCCCGTCTCTGGTGGTGCCACTAGGAATTGTTTTTGTATCTGGGAACTTTTCTGTTGGCTGATGGAGCCTCTTAATTGTTCCCCGTGGAGAACGACGACGTCGTCTCGTTCTTGTCTCATGTCATTAATCACGTTGTTTTTGGACGATCATTCTCCCTCCACTCGTTGACCGCAGGACGTGTTCACACAGCCGTTATCGTCCTTTCCCGCCTTCAGCAGTGAATTCATTAGACTGACGTACGCACAGCCTCAGAACATTCACGTTTCCACCAGTCAATCTCCAGTGAGTGAAGCTCAGCTGATAACAACTGGTGCTGGAGAAGGTTCACGTTACCACTGCTGTTACTGTTACTGCTGTAACTGCTGTTACTGCCACTTTGGCAGGTGTTACTGCCTTTGCTGTCACTGCTGCCGTAACTTCTATCGTTACCGTTACTGCTGTTACTGTTGAGCCGTGATCCTGCAACCTCAGCAGGTCACCGATAATGATGGAGGTGGGAGGGAGACTAGGAGGTGGGAGAAGGAGGTGGAGCAGATCCTCAATGAAGTGTCATTGAGTCTCCTGCTGCAGTGGCTCCTGGAAGCTGTTCCTGTCAGATGTACTGCAATCACTGATCATCTACAGTCCAGTAATGATCTGGAGGGATCGCTCTCCTCCTCATCTCTCCTCCTCTCTTGTCCTCCTCTTCCTCTACTACTCGTCCTCCTCCTCATCTCTCCTCATCTCTTGTCCTCCTCTTCCTCTACTACTCGTCCTCCTCCTCATATCTCCTCATCTCTTCTCCTCCTCTTTTCCTGTCAGAATCAGTTTTCCCTGCAATGATGGAAACCCACTGACATGAAGCCTTTACGGTTGAAAATATCTTTGGGGAAAACCAGCTGTATATGAAGGTGAAAATCACTAGAGGGCAGCACTGCAACTAAATGATAAAATTTCTTGGAAAGTTTTTGGCCGACATCGGAACACAACCCTGGAAAGAAGGACAGGAAGGGAATCAAACTCTTTGTCATTGTGACATTGAGATCCAATCCACTGCACACAAAGAACTGAACCCGTCACCACAGTGAACAGTGGGCAGCTGTGAGTGGGGACGGGACCAGGTCCATGCTCAGTGGACCTGGTCCCCAGTCTGGTTCCTTAACCACTGGAGCCCCGGCCCCAACATATTTCACACCATCACAAAACCATCTTCAGGCTTTTTAACCCAGCGACGCCTAAAGTGTCGATGGGTTAAAGTGACGGGGGCGGAGTCTCCTGGATGAGGCGGTTAGCCAATCAGACGGCAACAAGGAGACCCTGTTGAAGATTCAGTCAGAATGTTGACAGAGGGACAGGAAGTCTCACAGCATTTCTACATCTCTGTGTTGTCTTATGTCTCAGTGGACACACAGGACACATCACCATGACAACGAGCTCACCGTCCAACCTGGTGGAGGTGAAGCTACAGCTGGAACTTCTGTTTTAATGGAAGTAACAAAAATATAAAGATCTTTTCACAAACTAAAACCAAAGCTGCATCTTAAAACTAGATTTGGCAACCGAGCTCTCGCTTGAGCTCAGGCGCCCTCACCTGGACGTCAGGAGAAGTACACGTAGTGGAAGAGGAGCATGAGGATGAGGAGGAGGAGGAGAAAGACCCGGGGGCGGAGTGGCGAAGGGGGGAGGGGGCGGCGGGTGTATTTAAAAAGCCCCGCTGAGGCAGAGCCGCCGACACCGCTGAGACCTTTCCACAGCTGGGGAAGTTTCTTCGGACCCTCGGACAGAGTCAAGAACCGCAGGCAGAGATGTCCGCTCAGCAGCCGAACCTGCAGCTGTCCGAACTGACCGCAGCTCAGTTCATCGACATCTGGAGACACTTCGACACCGACGGTCAGTAATGAACCGTTATTATTATTATTATTATTATTAAAGCTGAACTGGTCCGATCACACGATACTGATCCATTCTCAGGATCATCGATATTAGTCAATAGATCGATAGTCAATCACTGTTGAAGAAGTGAAGGGACTCCTCTTCATCCTCCTCTTCATCCTCTCATGTCTGCGGCTTTTTTTTTAATCCTCGTCGCTGAAAAAAACAAGTGAGAAAAGATTCGATGATTCGTCAGCGTCCACTGGGACTCGAACCTTGTTGCTTCCTGTGACTTACAGCACACATATACGTCATAGGATGATCAACGTCAGGTCATATCGTGCACGTGCACTGTTCTGTACTGAGGCGACTTCAATTTTCAATTCCATTTTACAGAAAAATCAACTCTTTTTTTCTGATGAAGATGATGAATAAATAAATACTGGAACTGGTCAGAGGATGAAGAGTCAGTCTAACATCAGTATCTTCAGCAGCAGCTGGACAGAGTAGGTTTTCTTGGAGACGTTTCAGCTCTTCATCCAAGAGTCTCCTTCACTTCACAGGGGAGTCCTGCTGTTGAACCTCAAGAGGCTGCAGACCTGGGGTTACAAGGGTGGAGTGAGTGGAGGTGTGAGTGCTGGTATCCATTGGATTTTCAAAACAACACCATAGGTGGATGAATCTTGTGTCTTGGACCTTCTGTTTCTGTGTCCATGATGTGGACATCCTTGTCCCTCGTCTTCCAGGTGTAAATGAACAGCAGAGTCCTGTCCTTCTGTGTTGATACAACATTGCTTTGTTGACGATGAGGACTGAGCAGCGCTGCCAAAGGGCTCTGCAGTGGTACTGCAGGGGGTGGAGCTCAGGGTGCAGGACCAGAACTGGGACTTAAACAGGGACTAAATCTTTATCATTGTCATCTTCATTTCTTCATTCGTGCGCTGATTAACCTGATATTCTTATTTCCACGACGACCCGTCGTTTTTTCATTTCTGAAAACTGCTCTGGTTCCTGGCGCAGGTCAGTAAACCAAGGAGAGCCCGACCCGACCCGACCCGACCCGACCCTAACCCTCAGGTTCCACCCGGTCCATGATTTAAAACTTTGTTTTTATTTTTCAGTTGAACTTTTTTTTTTCTGGTTGTTTGAATTGAGCCGTTAGACTCAAAAAGAACACACGCGTAAACACGGATGCGCGCGCGTATTCTGAGAAGAATAGAAGACACAAACAACGCTTCACACGTCAATATACATTTGTGAATTCTTCATACTACATGCGTGCGTTTCCGCTGCGTCATCCGTGGAGAAACAGCACCGTTTGGCGGTGGTGGTCAGCAGCAGCTATTGATTTCAATATAAATTGTGATGAAGTGTTAGTAGAAGGCGGATTCATCGATCCAGAACCTTCTGGACCTGGACCAAGGTGGTGACTTGGTCATTTATTTATTCTGTTTTATCTCGAGGCGCCCTCTGCAGTTGAAGTGTATTTATTACCGATCAGTGAATGAAATATGAATGAATTTCCTCCTGTTTCTAATGTTCTTGGCTCTGGAGAAGCCCCAACGAAGTCGACTTTTACCACTCACTCAAATACAGCTCTTCTCATGACTTCCATTCATCAGGTCTCGTGTGCTGTGGTCCCCCTGGTCCGCTCACATGGTTCTCATCAGGAAGTCTTTAAGACCAGTGGTTGTTGAACGCTGTATTCGTGGAGCCATTCTAAACACCGGTATCTGGAGTTTGTCTTTCTGTTTGTCACAACTGCATTTGTCCTCACGTGGCCTCTAGGTGGTGCCAACGACACCTGTCTGCTCATGATTTTCCTGTTTTCTCGCTTTGTATCATTTTAATAACACAGATTGTTGTCATTCAGCCTGAAACCTGAGGGGGAGCTGTACAGTAGACCAGGAGGAGGAGTCAGATTACATCCATCCCATAATCCCTGCCATCCACAGGCAGATGTGAGCGCAGGTCCTGATTAGAACCCGCTGCTCTCACCTGGTCCAGGGGCAGACTGGTCTGGACCGGGATAGTACAGCACGGTTCAGTTCTTGGTTTCAGCCTCTGCTGCAGGTCATACCACATACTGTACATGAGGAATAGATTCAGAGAATTGTTATGAAGTTAGATTTTGCAGTTCTCAAACTGTGGTTGGCAGGCCCAGCTCCTATTCATCACAGAGATTTTTTTTGGTGATTTATCAAAATTCTTTGATATGACAGAAGGAATTTCTTCTTCGAAACACAAACACAAAAACCGGTAGAGGTCAGTGTTTCGCTTTTTTTCCTCGTGGCCTGGACGCGAGCAACAGGGCGCAGCACTGCCCCCCTGAAAATTCTTGGGGAACTGCTCTCTTTTCGTAGCACCTAGAAGAAGCCTTGTTGCCCTCTGGTGGCCATACATAGTACGGCGTATTTTCTCCCACACCTAAGTCACCCGTGGATCCAAGAACTGGCCGAATGACGTCGACCAATAGTTTCTGTCGCTCCACAGGAAACGGTTACATCGAAGGAAAGGAGCTGGAGAACTTCTTCAAAGAGCTGGAGAAGTCCAGACGAGGAGCTGCATCGGTGAGGGGATTCAAACCTACAACCAGTACCGTCTATGGATCACAGTGTTTGTGTTTTAAACTAAACTTGATCCCATGATCCCTCAGGAGCCGCCTCAGGCTGCCCTCAAAGAGAAGTTGAAGGAGTTCATGGCCAACTTCGACAAGAACGCCGACGGCAGGATTGAGATGTCCGAGGTGAGAAGACTCCAGGCTGGTTCACTCCACCACCAGCACCACCAGCACCATGACAACAAGAATAAAAAAAGACCAACAACAACAACAACGAGGATGATGATGATGGTGTTGACGGTGATGATGTCTCTGATTTTCTGTCTCTCTCTGTTGACAGTTGGCAACCATTCTGCCCACGGAGGAAAACTTCCTGCTGTGTTTCAGGGAGTTTGTGGGATCCAGCAGTGAATTCATGGCCGTGAGTTGATTTTCACCCTGACAGACGTCGACGCAAAGGAAAAAACTATGAGAAGTGTGAAAAAAAAGTACAAAGAAGAGATGGAGAGAGAGAGAGAGACGGAAAAGTGGGATGGGAGAGAATTATAGGACAAAAAAAAACAGAGAAGAATGAAGATCAGGAATAACCAGGTTTATTTACCAGTTCAGAGACTTCCAGAAAGATCTTCTTCCTCCTCCTTGTTTTCTGTCTCTCTCTCTCTCTCTGAGGAAACACTGCATTCTTATTTATTACTATTCTCAGCTCTTCAGTTCTTCTCACCGTTTTCTTCCAGTCAGTCAGTGTGAACAAACCTCTAACAGATTCACTCGCCTTCTTCTCTTACTGCTGCTGCCGCCGCTCCACCTGCAGGCCTGGAGGAGGTATGACACCGACCGCAGTGGATACATCGAATCAAACGAGCTGAAGGTGAATCTCACACAGAGTGAAACACGTTGATTAGTTAATCTATGATGAAAGCGATCAGCGATTTCACAGTACGACCTCGGGCGACGTTGTTGCCGTTATTCGTCCAACCAGAGAATCTGGAGCTTCTGCAGCTTCTACAGCCTCTGTATGAGGTCCAAGGAGAAAAGTCTGGAGATTTGACCCTTGTTGACCCTGTGAGTGTGGGACCAGTACTGACTGGACTGGTCTGTAGCTGTCAATGGTTGATTTGAGACACTGTACCAGACTCTTTAAAAGGAAGTGATGCCATGCGGCTCTTATGAGGACGTTCTATTTGACAGTTACTGTGCGATAATCCGACCTGTCTAGACCCCCCAGCCCACCCCCACTGTGAGCTGGGATTAACAGCAGCTCCTCCTTTGACCTGCTGAGGATTAGCAGCAGCGATGATGGACGGACAGATCCACGGTCGACGCCCCCACTGACAGTGTTTCTCCCCGTCTGTAGGGTTTCCTCTCAGACCTGCTGAGGAAGGCCAACAGGAACTACGACGACAAGAAGCTGAACGAGTACACGCAGACCATCGTGAGTACCGCGACAGACCGCCGTCTGAGGTCCAGTCACTGGGACGTTTGTAAAGTACCTTTGTGGTATTTGAAGAGAGTGAGATATCTTTGCAAGAGTCCGTTAAACGGTTGTGGCCAGAACCCAGTACAGACACCAGGGCAGTAAACACACTGACTTAATAATTACAAATTATTATAAATTATATATTTTTTTACATTTTCTTCGGCCTAGTGAGCCACTGAACACAGGTTCAGGACCCACCAGTTGAGAATCACTGGTTCAGCTGGACATGCTACATAATGTATGTTCTAAAGTCCAATATGCGTCATACCCTCTGTGGACACAAGGGGGTGCCAACTTGGCTCATGACAACTGAATATTGTTGCAGCAAGAGTGGAAATTACCAAACTGAATCAGGACGATGTTTATAAGAACACAGAAAAGAAGTAGAAAGAAAAAAAAATGATCAGGTTGGAAAAATATGCTGTAAATATATATGTACCTGTATATGTTATATGTTTGTTGGCCTTCGTGTTAAATATACCAGAGGGTGACGCTGTTGTTGTTGTCCTTCCACACAGCTGCAGATGTTTGACCTGAACGGTGACGGTAAACTGGGCCTGTCTGAGATGGCCAGGTGAATATATACATACATATATGTATATCTATATATATATATATATATATATATATATAGATGTGATATATGTGAACACTGCCTCACCATCCACTTTGTGTGAAAGGTTGCGTTCTATAATTTGTCTGTTCTTCCTCCAGACTTCTGCCAGTGCAGGAGAACTTCCTGCTGAAGTTCCAGGTACGACCGTGTTCATCAGAGGAGTGGGGCGAACATTATGGCTCACGGGCCACAGGATGGCTCAGAGTTTGACCAGTGGGTTAGAACGTTTGAGCAAAAGTGAATTAGTTATATTAATGTATAACATAAACCAGTATCAATCTGAACCAAAATAAAATTAGTGGTGTCTGCTGCCATCTAGTGGCTTTAACTGAAATGATTGTCAGTTCTTTGCAATGGAACAACGGGAGGAAGGACAGCAGTCGTTCCTAGTTGGTGTGTTTGGTGGACCAGCTAGAAAGCCACAGTGGACCATATCTGGCCCTCGAACCATAGTGTTCCGTGTCTGCTTCAAATCTGGGTCTGTTTTTTGTTATGGACACTAGAGAAGACATATAGAAAAGTGCAGGAGAACTTCCTGCTGAAGTTCCAGGTACGACCGTGTTCATCAGAGGAGTGGGGCGAACATTATGGCTCACGGGCCACAGGATGGCTCAGAGTTTGACCAGTGGGTTAGAACGTTTGAGCAAAAGTGAATTAGTTATATTAATGTATAACATAAACCAGTATCAATCTGAACCAAAATAAAATTAGTGGTGTCTGCTGCCATCTAGTGGCTTTAACTGAAATGATTGTCAGTTCTTTGCAATGGAACAACGGGAGGAAGGACAGCAGTCGTTCCTAGTTGGTGTGTTTGGTGGACCAGCTAGAAAGCCACAGTGGACCATATCTGGCCCTCGAACCATAGTGTTCCGTGTCTGCTTCAAATCTGGGTCTGTTTTTTGTTATGGACACTAGAGAAGATATATATAGAAAAATTAATAATAATAATATAAATATAATGACAATCTATGCAGAATTGTAACAGTAAATATAATGTGTTAAACTGAATATTCAGATGGCTTTAATCTCCATGGTGACACTTGTATCAAGTGATCTGATAAAACTGTAGCTCAGGAAAGCAGATCAATGTCTTTCTAAGCGAGGATTAGTCTGTCTGATCAGGATTAACTCAACTCCAGCCCCGGTCATTATAATCTCCTGGGATTAGAACGTGCGCTGGTCCTGGCCGGGATTTCATTTTTCCCTGTAAATATTGTCTTCAAACACATTATGTTTATGAAAAATGAGCAAAACCACGTTAGTCATCATTGTCACTATACTACCTTCTTCTCCATAGGGCATCAAGCTCACAGTGAAGGAGTTCGATTCTCTCTTCACCTTCTACGATAAGGTAAGGCACCATCGTTGTTCTGAAACACAGCATTCAGAAAGGTCTTTTTGCAGCGTCCCTTATTAGTCCACCCCCGTTCCCGGACAAACTCTCTATGAATTGTTGTTACTTCCTTAAATAAAATGAGCTGCAATGCTGCCATCTAGTGTCTTCAACTATGACATACTGCAGTTTTTCCCAAAGGCTTCTCATCGAGGACTAATTAAGTTGTTACTGATCTAATTTATGATGAATCATATTTAGGGCAAACATCGTTTACCAAAACCCTGGCACCGCATTATTGGCTTCTCATTATCTGACGAAAAAGCCAATAAGGTTTCATAGAGATATGGCAGAATTATCTAACGTTGTCCAGCCGATGTTGTCGGACTTCTGTATTGTGGGTTAATGGTGTAATTCCAGGATGGCAGTGGATACATTGATGAGCAGGAACTGGACGCTCTGCTGAAGGACCTCAGGGACAAGAACAAAATGGTAAAAAAAAGTCCTTCTCTGCTCTGAGAGCCGTTAATTTCACCGAGGTTTTAACCCACGGTTGGCACCGTGTTTCGGTAGGATGTGGACTCCACAGGACTGGGCGGCTACAAGAAGAGCATCATGGCTCTGTCCGACGGAGGCAAACTCTACCGCACTGAGCTGGAGATCGTCCTCTGCCGGGACTCTGCCCTGTGACCGGACCGCCTGAGGCCGTTGCTCTCCTCCTCAGCCCTCCTTTCTCCACTTCACTCTTTCTCACTCCTCCTCTCTTCCCCCAGACTCCTCCTCACCCCTGCTCACCTTCTCCTACCCCCAGACCCTGGTGCATGTGCCACCCTGACCCTGGCTTCTCTCCCTACAGTAAGGTGTGCTTCTCTACAGACTGTGTTCTGATTTCTTTCTTTCTTTCTTTCTTTCTTTCTCTTCAGTTCCACAAAGTGACCCGTAGACCATGTGTCCTGTGCTGTCTTTTTATTTTGTGACTGTATTTTAATATTTGTACTTAGTCCTTCTTCTCTGGTGAGTTTAAATGTGAAATTAATGAATTCATTTATTATATATTGATAGGACGTTAGTTCTTGTGTTTGATTTGATGCTGTTTACGAGGCTTGAACTGCTCTGTCATAGATGTGACACAGAGGTCAATAAATACAGACTGGACACAGCATTTGTGGTCTGAATAAACTTCACTCATTGATCCGGTATTACCATCATAATACCACTAGAGGGAGCCCACAATTAATGTTTGCGCTCCACTGCCTCAACATAAATAAATACCCTAAAACCCCCTGAATGATCTCCGCCTCCATGACTCATGAAGGTTCGACTCTGATCCAGGGAGAAGGAGGTGAAGTTCTCAGAAGTCCAACTTCAGAAGTCAAAGTTGATCGTCTCCTCATTTCTTTCTGATGACTCCCTCAGTTTAAACGGTTATATTTACAAACGATAAGATAGATAGATAGATAGATAGATAGATAGATAGATAGATAGATAGATAGATAGATAGATAGATAGATAGAACATAAAAATTACGGGATACCGGATAAAACTATGTTTTTATTTCGTTTTAACCAATCATTTAACCAAAACGTTAATTGATCAAAAATTGGCCCCAGATTATATATATATATATATATATAATATTTAAAGGAGACAAAAACATCCATCTTCCTCCTCCACTGCTCCTTCCTGTCAGCTTCCTGTGGGTGGAGAATTTATGGTGGTGATGGTGCTGTGGTTACAGGCAGCTGGTAAATTAGAACCTGAAACCTTCCTGACCCACTAGGCCACCGCTGCCACCACAACTGAAAAATAACAGCAGTTAAACCAGGATTCTGTCTGTTTTACTCTTGGTGCAGTTTAATAGATAGAACTTTGTAATAATAGTAATAATAATAATAATAATACATTTTATTTTTGGTGCCTTTCTGACACCGTACTGTACATAACAAAGAAAACAGTAGAATAAAAACAATCATCAACAACAGAGGGTGAATATAGATCATTAATGAATGTAGATCAGTGCAGTATTAAATTGATGGGTTTTCAGAGAACATTTGAATTGTGAGATGTGTCTAATATTGTGTGTGTGTGTGTGTGTGTGTGTGTGTGTTATTAATAAATAATAACAATTATTATTATTGTTGTTTTTTTTTTTTTCTAACTGTATCTGGACTGAGGACTTTACCACTAATGAACTGTAGGTGGGACTGGGGGGTCGGCGCGTGTCTGTGACCTTTATCTGCTCAGG
Source organism: Paraplagusia blochii (assembly GCA_016785265.1). Lineage (NCBI taxonomy): Eukaryota > Metazoa > Chordata > Actinopteri > Pleuronectiformes > Cynoglossidae > Paraplagusia > Paraplagusia blochii. Next base: position 43,822 of record JAFBJS010005719.1, on the reverse strand, counting down.
TGAATCTACTATTGAATGTTGTTCCACAAACACAGTCTCGTTGCCTTTGACAATTACAATCAATGCTTCAACTTGAAACATGAGACGAGAGGAGGTCGGGGACACAGTCCAGTCTGTCTCTATCTGTCTCTCTCTCTGACGAGGCGCGTACTCCGTGACGTCAGCGCGTGCCCTCGAACTCTTCCCTCCTCTCCTCAGCTGTCCACATCGTCCTCCGCTCCACTACGGCGCACACGGCAGCGATGGCTCTCCTCAAGTCCAGCAGGGTTCTTCAGGGTCTGAGCAGCGTCTCACCCGCCCTGGGGGTCGTGTCCAGTCGACACAGGTGAGTCTGACCGCGACCACCGAACTCTGTGTCTCCGCCGTCGCCGCGGCTTCAGTCACCTAGCCCGGTTAGCTGACAGGTCGGTGACGGAGGTCGAACGACGTCGACCTCCGTCACTAGATGCTCCTGTTGCTCCGGTCACGTGGTATCTGGTTCCGTAAACCCATTCGGCCTCCACCGCTGTTCCCGGAAAAACCCAACATTGAGACAGAAAAGCGACGCGAATCCGCTGCTAATGAAAGTCACGTTGTGATTTAGTTCAGTGACGTCACTTGTATCATTTTCAGCTGCGCTTATGTTGGCTCATTACGGCGCTGAGCGGTCGCGGCCTCGGTGTCTGTCCCGGTCGTCACAGTCGACAGCGGCGGGGACCGTGATGTTGTCCGAGTCCGATAGTTTAATATTATTTTCTGAGTATTTTCACTGTCGCAATGGCGGAGCCACAGGCTTTCTGAGCTTCGCGACTTGCCGTAGTTGAGGGAGAAGGCCGCTCTCTGATTGGCTGCAGCGGCCCTGCTCTGAGAGCCGATTAGCTCAGCGGTGATGAACCCACCAGCGGTGTCCTTTCTGCCTCCGCCTGGAGGACAAACCTCCGGGATTCGGTGTCTTCAGTGGAGAGGAGTTAGAAGAGGAGTTCCAGGAGAAGTTCCAGGATTTTGTTCACGATTCTATTCAGTCCCAGTTTCTACACAGTTCACGGTCTGTCGTCAATGTCAGACGATTTTCTCAGACTGATCAAACTCTGTGTTTTTCTTCTCCAACTGTTTACAGTTGAGTTTCGTCCCAAAGTCCAGTTCCTCCCTGTTGTTTACAATTATATTTGTAGACTGAACATCTGTCCGTCTGTCCGTCCGTCTTCATCCTCCTCTGTTCCCTGGTCTCCGGGGCAGCAGTCTCCACCACTGTCACCCAAATCACACTGCTCAGCCTTCCTGTGTGTGGAGAGTCCACTGGACGTTCTCTTGGTTCTGGACGGTGCTGTGATCAGAGCAGCACAGTGGGAACCTGCCAGCTGGAGGATTAGAACCTGAAGTCTTGTGGACCCAGGTCCACTTTGTGGACTTGGGAAATACATGTAAATAAAAAAAGTAAACAGAAAACCCTTTTGTTGACTCAGTACTGACAGAGCTACAGTCACTGGACTCTGTGTCCTGGTTGGTTTCAGGTCCAGTCCAGTCCTGTTCACCAGTGTTTTATTGACCTGGTTTGTCCATAAAATACTCACAGTTCAAATCTAAATTCCAGTGAAGACACTGAGCTGTGAACTCATCTCTGTCTTCATCTTTTTATCATCCGTCCCATTGACAGCTGTGTGTCATATCCAACTCTGCTGATGGACATGGACCAGACTCGGTCCTTGACACTCAGATTGTCCCTGATACTGAACCCTTACAGTCCGGTTTCTGTTGTCACCAGGTGTCAGAAACTCTCCTGTCTCTCTCTCTCTCTCTCTCTCTCTCTCTCTGTCCTGTTCACCTGCTCCAGCTCAGACCACGGTGGTGGTGACGGTGCCTCGTCCTTGGTGCCCAGGTTCCCACCTGGAGAACCAACGTTCCCAAAACACAGAACACTATGACTGTTGTCCAGTCAACAGACTTTTCGGGGTTTTATTTTTCTCTCGCTCTTTCCCTGAAGTTGGACTTGGTTTGTGCTGAACCACAGTCTTTCATACAGAAGTTGTATTTTCTCATCAGCACCAGTTTTCTTTCATCTACAGACACATGCATATATATAAATATATATTTATTATCTAGGAGTTGTCTTCTGAGTGATGGACAGCCGATCGGGGCTCTGCCCTTTAAAAAGTATTCAGACCTAAATTTAGTCGCTTGGTTTACAAAGTAGAAGAAACCTGAGACCTTAGAGCAGGAGCAGCAGCAGCGACGCCTTGGACACAAAACCATTCCCGTCTCAGCACGTTTCATGTCTGCAGTCATGTTGAATAAATAATGTCCTGAAAACTGAGAGACACGTGTCAGTAAGTTAGGTCAGAACTTCATGTTCACCACAGTTGAGTCTTAATGTTAGAGACAAGTGTTCGTGGTGAACTGATGAGAATGGGTTTGACACGGACCTGCCTGCAGGGACTCCGTCACTGATTGGACTCAGTTGGGTGGATGGAGCAGTTCTTCTGATTTACAGAACAGACAGAATTGATGTCAGTGACAAGGTTTCCCTCCCTTGATGGCGTGTATGATGATGGCACAGTGTGGACAGTCCAGTCTCACATGACCATCAGACCCCAGAGATCCTCAGACTGGTGGAAGTCCCACGGTGAATGATAGGCTCCTCCTACTAGTGGAGACTCTGCTGCTGACTCTGTTCCATTTGAACATCTGAACGTCACTGACACTGGAACAGAGGAAGGACTGGAGAAGAAGCTGAAGACATTGTCTCAGTGTGAGATCCAAGATTTGGATGGCAGCAGGAATCACCTCCTAATCTGGTCTCTCTGCAGCTCGTGGTGGGGGGCGGTGCAGATGGGCCCCCCTGACCCTATCCTGGGGGTCACCGAGGCCTTCAAGAGGGATGGCAACCCCAAAAAAATGAACCTGGGAGTTGGAGCCTACAGGGACGACCAGGGGAAACCGTACGTGCTGAGCTGCGTCCGCAAGGTACAAAAACACTGTGTGTGTGTGTGTGTGTGTTTGTGTGTGTGTGTGTGTGTGTGTGTGTGTGTGTGTGTGATCTGTGAGAGTTGTTCCTCTGATGATGATGATGTGTTCCCGAAAAACAGTGTTGGGGAAACATGGCCGTATCTTAAGGTACACTAGGTGGCGACATAGCAGTTCACTTAATTAATCCCGTATTCATACCGTATTCATGGTTGAGATCAGAATCTGAGAGGGTTTGGTTGTTAGGGGATAACAGTTGTCGTTAGCTCTCATGCTGTTGGTTCTCACAGGCTGAAGCCCTGATCGCAGCCAAACACCTGGACAAGGAGTACCTGCCCATCGGGGGACTGGGGGAGTTCAACAAGGCCTGCGCTCAGCTAGCGCTCGGTGCTGATAACGAGGTCTTGACGAGTGGAAGGGTGAGTTGGACCGTCTGCTCCTCCAGATGAATAAAGTTGAAGTGTGAAATGACATCATGTCTTAAAGCCAGAGCCCCTCCTCTACAGAACATCACTGTACAAACCATCTCTGGAACTGGATCTCTGCGCATCGGAGCCAACTTCCTGGTAAAGATGCGAGTTCTGCTGCTGTCGGATTTTCTACAGACCTTGAAAATCTGGCTGTAGATTAATGGCCAGGTGTTTGTCTGGTTCTAGTCTCGTTTCCATGGAGGACCGCGTGACGTGTATCTGCCCAAGCCATCCTGGGGCAACCACACCCCCATCTTCAGGGATGCCGGGATGCAGCTGAAGGCCTACAGATACTACGACCCCTCAACCTGCGGCTTTGACTTTGCAGGGGCCCTGGAAGACATTTCTGTAAGAAACCCATGACCATCAACTGAATTAACTGAAACGTCTGAAACAGAGGATTAAACAAAGACATTAACAATGTGTCCCGGCACAGAGAAAGAAAGTGAGGGATTTCACGTATATTTGTATTTATTTTATACCTGAGGAGAAATCTGATGTTAGTCCAAGACTTGGAGCTCTAGCAGAACCTCAGCTCTGGTGACCCATCGTTACTCGTTGTTTAGTATGATGTCATGTTGAAGTGAAACGTCTACTCAACGAAAGGAGAGGAGAGGAGAGGAAAACTTCAGCCGATGTTTGTCAGATATATAAGACATGGACGTAACGTTGCTCTGATATGACACCACACACTAACGGTGACTTCAACATCTCCATGACTCTGAAAGTTGACTTCAAACATGTCTCACAGAAAATCCCAGAGCAGAGCGTCATCCTGTTACACGCTTGCGCCCACAACCCCACTGGAGTGGACCCCCGACCTGAGCAGTGGAAGGAGATCTCTGAAGTCGTGAAGGTGAGTCAGCACTGGAGACTCCAGAAAATCAAACTCCTTCTTGATCTGCTTCTCCAGTTTGTTTTAACACATTTCTCTTTCGCCACAGAAAAGGAACCTGTTGGTGTTCTTCGACATGGCCTACCAGGGCTTCGCCAGCGGGGACATTGACCGCGACGCCTGGGCCGTACGCCACTTTATTGAACAGGGCCATAACATCCTGCTGTCTCAGTCCTTTGCCAAGAACATGGGCCTTTATGGTCAGTCTGACTTTTAAAAAATGGGGCTAGTGGAGTTCTGTGGATCGGTCCACTGTAGCCTCTTTCTGGACCCATGTGTCGACATTTCTAAACATATATACATACGTATATACAGAGACCCTTCGCCTATCGTGCCTCCAGGAAATCTACAAAGTAGAGACAGGATTGTGCTGTGGAACATCTTGTCTAGTTAAACAAAGCCTCCAGCCATAGTTTATTAATGTTCTCATCACAATTTCAAGAGTTGAAGCCACTTTTTTAGCCCAAAACTTTATGCATAGCAAAAATTTTTGAATTTTGTTTTTTTTGTATTGCATTGTTCTGATGAAAGGAGGAGAATCACATAGAGAGGGAACACTGCGTTCACACAAATGGATTTATATGCAGGAAGACAATTGTTCAAAAGTATGGGTTACTTACTAATAATAAGTTGCTATGTAGCGCCACCTGGAGGTGAATGGTTGAACTGCTCCTGAGCTGTGTCTAAATCCCAGGTGAACGTGTTGGAGGCTTCACTGTGGTGTGTAAGGATAATGAGGAGGCAAAGAGGGTGGAGTCTCAACTGAAGATTCTCATCAGACCCATTTACTCCAACCCACCCATGAACGGCGCCAGGATCGCCACCACCATCCTCAACACCGCCGAGCTGCGCTCTGTGTGGTAGGTGACCGCGATGGTCGATGACGACGTCAACAGCAACACGTTTCTGATGAATGTTCTCTCTACTGCCCCCTGTGTCCAGGCTGGAGGAGGTCCATGGTATGGCCAACCGCATCATCAAGATGAGGGAGCAGCTGGTGGCCGGGCTGAAGAAGGAGGGTTCTTCTCACAACTGGCAGCACGTCATTGACCAGATCGGGATGTTCTGCTTCACGGGCCTGAAGCCTGAGCAGGTGCTGACACTGGGGGAACTCAGAACTGACTCTGACCGACACTGGTACCGACCCACGCTGCCCTCCTGAGGCCTGAGTACACAGAGAAGATTATTTAATCCCTGAAGAGATTATGAAGTGGTGCAACACACCCAAGAGTCAGAGTAGGTTCACATTACCCTGTCTGCCACTAGAGGGAGCCAGTGTGTCGCAAATGGTTTCAATCATGACATTTTTGACTGAAACCAGAAACAAAAATGAAATTTAGGAATATGACAGGTAAATTAAAACGAGAAGTTTCTGTCACCAGAGCTCACCTGAGGAACATGAACTGAACTGAAGTGGAGGTGATGGAACCATGACAATCTCCAGGGGCATGAGTTCCTCTGTCAAGTTGATCCACAGGGTGTAGAGATGAAGCGACGACTGTCAGATGAAGAAGACGACGGAGCGAACACTGGCCCCTGACTCAGCCCTCTCTCCCTCTCTGTCCACAGGTGGAACGTCTCTCCAAGGATTTCTCCATCTACATGACCAAGGACGGCAGGATCTCCATGGCCGGCGTCTCCTCCGGAAACGTGGGCTACCTGGCCGAGGCCATCCACGCCGTCACCAAGTAGAGCACGTGAGGGCGGAGCGTCAGCGTCACAGCGCCTGTGTCTCCACCTGTGCTTCTGCTTCATCCTTAGGAAAAGAGAAGAAAGGCTCAGTTCTACTAGATATTTTACTGATTGGATGTTGTTGAATGTTCAGTTTTGTCCCCGCCCTACATTTTCACCTGGGTTAAATTTTGATTGGTCCACGCCGTCGGCTGTGTGTACGTGGAGTTTACTCGCGTCTGTGTAGAATACAGGACTACAGTCTTTGATTCCTTTATTTTAGCACTTTATAAGCAAAAGGCACTGTCTGAACCATCACATGATTCAGAAATCAATAAACCAATGTGACGTCTTCATCAACCCAGACCTTATCTGCCCACTCATCCCACTTATCTGCTTGGAATTTGTTCGTCTGCTTCCAGGAAAGTCATTTCCTACCTGAGCTCCAGGATATGGTCCAGTCAGTGGAGGAGACCACAGAACAACAGGCGTCACTGCTCAACAATAAAAGAGTCTTTTCTTGTCTTTTCTTTTCTGTCCAGGTTCTGGTCCCTTCATGTCTGGACCACAGCTCGTCTGTTGTACTGAACAAACAATAAATCATGAGAAAATCTGTGTTTTTGGAACGTCTGTGGATTTGTTGTCCCCTCTTGGACCAAACCTTATATTGACTGACTTTTCTCTGACGCTCACACTAAATCAGGAACAACCAAAAGTAACGTGTTATGAACGGTTGTGGATGAGTTTCTTCTTCTGTCTCTTTATCTGTAGTCCTTCCGGGTCCTTCCGGGGCTGTCAGTAAACCGTGTCTCTGCAACGTTCTCATCGGGACTAATGTCCGTCCTTTTCTCCGGGATTCTCTGTTCTTTAATTAACTAACCACAATCCAAAACGCCTCAAATATCCCAGTCTTTTATCTGTCCGTGAATGTCTCACGGTGGACGAATCAAGGAGAAAAGCCCGGAGAACTACATTAACCACAAGACTCACAGGCGGAAACACCGGGCAGCTTTTCGTCACGTGACTACACATCACGTGCTCTTTCCCTCCGCTGTTTCCTCCCAGTGACGGACGGTCGTGTGTCAGTCTGTGGTGCAGGAGAGACGACGACGAAGGAAGAGTCGGTCCGTCCGTCGGTCGGTGTCCTCAGAACGACGTCTGGATCAACCACCCTCACCGTCATCACCTCCTGCTGCTCCTCACTGACCAAGGTCCGACAGACGGTTCTTCTCGGTTCTTCTCCTCTCACTTGAGTCCAGGTGATTGGAGTAAAACTGATCGTTTTTATCATGGAGATTGTTATTGAGGTCGTTGACGTGTTTTCAGAGAAGAAGCTACGGAACCAACAACTGTGTATGAATGACGTCAGCCTAATGTTTGGAATGTGACCTAGAACAGAAAGATAGACTGTTTATGTGTCTGTCGTTTCAGAGACCTTGGTTGGAAGTTCATGGAACAGTCCCTGAGATACTGAAGACTCTGGATTTAAGACCACAGCGCCACCTAAGGGAACTGCATCCTGTGGGCCGATGGCCATCAACGCCGACGCGGAGGAATGGGCCGGCGTCGGGAGCAGCGACTCTGGAGAAAGAGCCAGGCTCCTGCAGAGCCCCAGCGTGGACACCGTCAGTCTCCAAGACCTGGACAGGAAGAGGGTCGGGGGGGTGTCGTCCACGGGTGCCGTCTTCATTGTTGTCAACGCGGCGCTGGGAGCCGGTCTGCTCAATTTCCCTGCAGCCTTCAGTATGGCAGGAGGCGTCACCGCGGGAGTCATGCTGCAGATGGTGAGGACGCAGACAGACTGACCACAGACTGTCTACGGACCAGAGACTGACCACAGACAGTCTACAGACCAGAGACTGACCACAGACAGTGCATAGACCATAGACTGACCACATACAGTAGACTGACCACAGACTGTCTACAGACCATAGACTGACCACAGACTGTCTACAGACCAGAGACTGACCACATACAGTAGACTGACCACACACAGTAGACTGACCACAGACAGTCTATAGACCAGAGACTGACCACATAGACTGACCACATACAGTAGACTGACCACAGACTGTCTACAGACCATAGACTGACCACATACAGTAGACTGACCACAGACTGTCTACAGACCATAGACTGACCACATAGACTGACCACATACAGTAGACTGACCACAGACTGTCTATAGACCAGAGACTGTCTACAGACCATAGACTGACCACAGACAGTCTACAGACCAGAGACTGTCTGCAGACCATAGACTGACCACAGACAGTCTACAGACCAGAGACTGTCTACAGACCATAGACTGACCATAGACAGTGTATAGACCAGAGACTGACCACATAGACTGACCACAGACTGTCTAGAAACCAGAGACTGACCACATACAGTAGACAGTCTACAGACCATAGACTCACCATAGAGTGACCACAGACTGTCTCCATGGACTGTCTGCAGACTCTGATTAATGTGAGGTGTGTTTCCTGTGTCTTTCAGTCCATGCTGGTCTTCATCATCAGTGGTCTGGTGATTCTGGGCTACTGTTCCCAGGTCAGTCTCTGTGGTTGGTGGGTCACACTGCTGACCTCGTCTCACAGTTGTCCAGATTTCAAATGAATCTGTGCTCCTTGAATTTGCTGTGGAAGAACCTAAAGAAGGGAGGTGTTTTGGGGGGGAAGATGAAGATTGGAGACACTTGCAGAGACACTTGGTCTCAGTCTCTGTCTCTGTTTGTGCTGCTGCCTGTAGTTGAGCAGTCGTGCTGTGATGTCCAGGTTTGACTTGTCCTATGACAAGTCCTAACAGTGACCGTTGGCTCCAAAGTCCAAAAATGTTCTGCTGAATTTAGGATTGTCCTCCTGCCAGGCCTGTAATGAAAGCACCTACCAGGAGGTGGTCCGCGCCACCTGTGGGAAGGTCACGGGCGTCCTGTGCGAAGTGGCCATCGCCGTCTACACCTTTGGAACCTGCATAGCTTTCTTCATCGTCATCGGAGATCAGCTGGATCGCCGTGAGTACCGGATCTTCCACACCTCGATGCTCTCGCTTCGGCGGTCGATGTATTTTGACTGACCCATGTGGTGCGGGTGCTCAGTTGGCCGGTCATGTGATCGATGTGTCAGCTGACCCTGCAGAGCTGGAATTCAACTCCACTCCCTTCCTTTGAACTGCAGCGAGGACTGGTGTCGGTCATGTGATTTCATGGTGTCGGTCATGTGATGCTGTCTCAGAGTCCACGCACTGACCTTTAACATGAATGAACCACTTCCTGTGTTTATACATAAGAGTGAGAGATTGGACTGGCTCCTCCTCCTCCTCCCCCTCCTCCTCCTTCTGTCTCACTGCCTGGCTGTCACCCGTTCTCTACTAACTGGTCCCTCCTACCAGGCCTCCCTGTCTGTCAGTCTACAGTGGTCTTCGTGGCTCTGCTCCCACCTACTAAAAGACTTGATGAAGCCTGATGTTGATGTGGACCAGAGTTGTTCATTTCCTCTTCTTCTTCTTCTCCTTTCGGCTTATCCCATTTTTCAGGGGTTGCCACAGCGAGTCAATAATTTCCATCTCACCCTGTCCTCCACATCCTCAACTCCAACTCCAACTCCAACCACCTCCATGTCCTCCCTCACTGCATCCATAAATCTCCTCTTTGTCTCTTACCTGGTAGCTCCATGTCTAGCATTCTTCTCCCAATATTACCACTGTCCCTCCTCTGAACATGTCCAAACCATCTTAATCTGGCTTCTCTAGCTTCTTTTTCTCCAAACCTTCCTGTCTGTGTTGTCCCCCTGATCACCTCGTTCCTGATCCTGTCCATCCTTGTCACCCCCAAAGACAATCTCAGCATCTTTAACTCCTCCACCTCCAGCTCCCCCATTTGTCTTCTGTCTATTCCTAGTGTCTCTAGTCCATACATCATGGCTGGTCTCACCACTGTCCTGTAAACCTTTCCCTTCACCTTAGCTGACAACCTTCTATCACAGTTCATTTCCTAACGGATGTGTTTTACTGGTGCAGCCATGTTGGATCATCCTGTGTTTACTGGGCCTGAGGGTCCCAGAGTAGTTTCACTGCTGAAACCCAGACAGTGTGTTATCACATGGTCATCAGAGGAAAAACCCAGAACCATAACTTTACCATGACAAGGTCTCTTGTTGTCTCCCCGACTCCTGGTCTTCATGTGTTCATCTTGTGTGTTGCAGTGATCGCGGCGGTGAGTCACCCCTGCGATGGCACCGTCTGGTACACGGACCGCAAGTTTACCATCGTTGTCACTGCGGTCCTGGTTATTCTGCCACTGTCCTTTCCTAAAGAGATCGGCTTCCAGAAATACGCCAGGTAGGAACGCCGCTGCGGTCTCCTACCTGACGGTGGTTGTCCATCTCTGAAGAACAACCGTTGTTCTTTTGTCCCAGTGCACTGAGCGTGATGGGAACCTGGTACGTCACAGTGGTGGTCATCGTGAAATACATCTGGCCGGACAAAGAGGTGACCCCAAGTCTGGTCCCCAGCAGGTGAGACAATGACACCGACCACTGACCACGACACCATCCTGGGGGTTCCAAACATAAGGCAGGAGGACCAAGAGTGTGTTTGTTTTTGTCATTGTCCCCTGTCCTAGTTCTGCTTCCTGGACGGCGGTCTTCAACGCCATGCCCACCATCTGCTTCGGCTTCCAGGTATCTTTTTTTTCTTTCTTTCTTCCAATTTGAGCGCCCTCTCCTGGCACTAAAACAGAACAGTCAGGGTGCTGTTGACCTGCTTGTCTCCTCTGTCTGGTGATGTGTTAATGTTTTGTCTTTTGTGTGTCTGCAGTGTCACGTCAGCTGTGTCCCTGTCTTCAACAGCATGAGGAGGAGAGAGATCAAACCGTGGGGCGTGGTGGTCACATTCAGCATGATCATCTGCCTCTTTGTTTACACAGGAACAGGTTCTGTCTGTCTGTCTGTCTGTCTGTCTGTCTCACACTCACACACTGTTTCATCTGAGTGAAGGTTGTTGTTTCTGACTCTTCCGTCTCACCTCAGGCATCTGTGGCTTCCTGACTTTTGGCTCCAGTGTCAACCAGGACGTGCTGATGTCATATCCTCCCAATGACATCGCCGTAGCCATCGCCAGGGCGTTTATCGTCATCTGTGTCATCACCTCCTACCCCATCCTGCACTTCTGTGGCAGGTGAGGAGAAAGCTGTCTTTGGCTGTGACCACAGTCCCTGTCAACTCTGTCTGTCTGTCTGTCTGTCTGTCTGTCTGTCTGTCTGTCTGTCTGTCTGTCAAGCCCTCAATTGGTCCCAAAACTATAATTTACTTATACATATGATTTACATATGATTTCCTTTGCTTGTCAGAGCATGACGCGCACAATGATTCAATCCTCCTCCACTGGGTGGCAGCAGATGGATATGAAAACTAAAAAGAAGATAATCAGAGGTGTTGAAGAAGAGCTTTGTGTCTTTCTTCAATTCCTGCCATTGTATTGTTTTTTTATTATTAATATTAAATTAGGTCTAGAAAACCATCATGTGTCATTGCAGATTGTACCATTGTCAGATTTTTGTTTGGTGCTGTGTCGTGGCTCAGGGAAAGTCGAGAGACGTCGGTCCGTCCTCCACTCAAGCTTCAGTCTGTTTTCCAGCAATTTTCAGAACAATTTTTTATTTTTTTTTAAATCCACGTCATCTTTTCTCTCAATGTCCCAGAGCGGTTATCGAAGGACTGTGGCTGCGTTTCCACGGCCAGCAGGTGGAGCTGTGTGTCCGCCGTGAGCGCAGCAGGAGAATTCTGCAGACCCTGATCTGGTTCGTCGTCACCCTGGTCCTGGCTCTCTTCATCCCCGACATCGGACGCGTCATCTCCCTGATCGGAGGACTGGCCGCCTGTTTCATCTTCATCTTTCCAGGTGAGCTAGACACAGGTCAGCCACTAGAGGGCCCTCTGTCGCAGCTCAGTGTTTATACTTTTTTTTATAATTGATCTCTATAGGTCTGTGTCTGATGCAAGCAAAACTTTCAGAGACCGACAACCGATCTGTCAGGTGAGACCGCGGTGTTCAGTCGACTTGTCACTGTCATCGTCACCGCGGCGACTCTCACACTTCTTTCTACCATTTTGTCTCTCCCAGTTGGCACGGGATGTTAGTCTTTGGCATCGCCATGGTAACGATCGGGGCTTTTATCTTCGGTCTAACCACAACCAACTCCATCTACCAGGACATCGTAAGCTAATGACAGCACGGCTGCCAGGGCCAACCTTTGGACACAGACCCGGAGCAGACGTGGCTCCATTTAAAGAACCAAACTAAACGATGAAGATGGGAAAGCGAGGTGTGACGGGTTCACCTGTTTGCTGGTGTGACCGCAGCTTCAACTTCCTGGTTCAATGACGCACACAGTTTGACTTTACTTTGAAATTGCACATTTTTACAGTGAATCAGATTTTTATTTGCAGCGTGATGTTTTAAATGAAAATGTTCTTTTTTCCGTTGACAGTGCAGTTTGCACAGGGTTAGGGCGTGACTGACCTTCACCTCTGATGATCAAAGGTACCGTGGATTAGTCCTTGGATGGATCTCCTTTTGTTTCTCCTCTCTGGTCTAATGATTGATTTTAACTTGGGTCTAATGGTAAAAATCGAATGGTCTGGAGAAAAGACAAAAACGATGTTGGTTCATGTCCAAACTGAAACCAATTAATGATCTATATGTTCTATGTCTATTATATGTGTTGATAATTGGAATAATTTGGATCTAATATCAAGATTTGGAATGAGAAGTGAAGCACTAGGACATTATTGACCTATGGGACGTCCTAACTCAGTTGTTGTTCTTCATCATCACGGCTGGACGAGATCTTATTTTTACCTTTTTTTATACAGAACAGTCGTAGTGGAGATTGTTGTGTCGATTGTCATTTAAACCGATGAGTGTTGACCGTGACCTGACTTGACCCCGTTGGGTGTGTCCTGTAACTTCAGCACGATTGGTCAGTCCAAGCCAAGGGAAGAGGATGTTAAAGGGAACTGTGAACTGTGGTCCAGTCCACGTCAGTGTGTTCTGTGTGTGTTTGTTGAGGCAGGGATTTTCTCCAAACATTAACTATTAAACTTGGAGGTTTTTCCTTCTTGTTCTCGTTCCATCTTTGGTTCTGTGGAACGGTGACTGACTGTTCTGATCCTTATTCGTCAGTATTTTCTCTCTTTCTTTCCATGTGACTGTCATCTGGTAGTCAATCACACCGGGGGGCAGGTTGACACTGAGATGTTTAAGGGAAACACCCTTGTCAAATGTCCATTCATTTATGTGTTGAAAGACAAGTCAATTAAAGTCCGCTCAGCCATCACACTCTAAAATCTGGGTACATTTATTCACCAAAATCAGTGCCTGACTTTAGCCTGCGGGTGGTGCTGGTGTACCACTGAAAGACGTTGGGCTCACTGCAGAATCCTGAACACGTCAGAAGCGCAGCAACTCTAAGGGTTTTTTTTTTCCCCCTGAATAACTTTGTAGGAATCTCCGTACGTGGTCAGGTTCAGTCTGATGAAAGAGTACGAGATGTTGACAGTAGAGAAATGATTGTTTTATAGAGTGACTTGTACAGAAGCAACACAGACACCGCAGTACTGACAGGGAATGATACCGACGTGAACATTGTTCCCTTTTTGAGAATCAAATCAGATTCTAGAGTCTTAGTATGAGCCGTTTGTGATGAAAGACTGGAACATGTGAAAGGCTGGACCAGGAGCCCACTGAGGCACCATGTGACCCGCACCCTGGAAGACAAATGTTTATTGAGGACAGTCAGCTCACGATGACCTGGAGTGAATGGACCAGCAGATAAAGCCACGATACCTTGACAGTCATGAAGGTCACATTTCCAAACTGTTGGTAGAATCCTGCGATCTGGCCTTCATGGAGCCACGGCTGGTACTTCGTAGTCGCCTGGGAGACATAAATGACACCAGTCTAATGGACAATTTTCACATTTGTCCATTAAACTGAATTAACGGCCAATTCACTTCAACAATATGACACAGTGATGAAACTCGGGCTCCATCTAGTGGGCACTAGGTTCATGTCACTTGGATTCATTCAGCAGAAAGATGGGCCTTTATTCTTGTGTCTGAGTCCGGTTTCAGAACTTGCGCAGCTGCAGGTTAGTGTTGGTCCTGCCCACCTTCTGGTTAAGGTCCTCCACAAACCACTGGTCTCCCAGGAAGTTGCAGGCCATGTCAGTGTCTCCGTTGTAGACGAGCGCCCGTAGACCCAGAGACAGGAGCTTCAGATACACTTCCCTCACGGTTGGGTACAAGGTGGTGTAGTTTTCACCAACCGTGTCGCTGTGGTACAGAAACAGTCAGAGCTCAGTCTGTTTCCACAGCAACCCCCACCCTCCAGTCCATCTGCTCAAACCTCCATTAAAAAGAACTAAAAAATAAAAAATGAATCTGTTCCAGTGCCAGAAATATATACTGTTAAACTCTCCATCCAAACATCTAAGCACAGATATGAACAAGAGCAGATGGTAACGTGAAGAACCCGTGGACAACATGTCTTGGCAGTTAGAGGCATTGATTTAACCCTGTCATACCTGCAGATGTCCCAAGGTGGCAGCGTGTCTGGGACGTGCAGAGCTTTTCTCACGTCACCTCTGTTCAGCCAGTTCCTCTGTGCCGTGCTGTTGATGCAGGGAGGGACTTCCTGCAGCGAGACGGTCGACTTGACTCCGTCTGCGAACTACAGGAGGGAGACGGTCACTGCAGAGACGGTCGATGTGTCCACGTCCAGCTGGTGTCGAGAGAAAAGTGGCCGCACTCACTCTGGGAGCGTGTTTATGTTTGCTGTAGTTTGTGAACAGGTGACTCATGGCTCTGTCGTAGGCCCGATGACTCCTGTCACCGCCATCGCAGTCCAAGTACAGGGCGTATTCATTCAGGCCAGTTTCATACACAAAGTGAAAGGCCTCGGACACCTGAAGACAAAAACAGACATTTATTTGGTGAAAACCAAATAACTCTGGAAATTTTCATGAAGGTACCGTATTTCGACAGTTCTCCGAGCTGGAGTTGTGAAAGACGCATCCGCCCTGTTGGCAGCACTGGGTGTTCAGTTCACGCCATAGTCTACACACAGAAAACACACAGAAAATGACATGAACTCTAGTTGGCGCCAAAATATTTTTCCTTTTTAAACCGCTGCTTTTGGACAAAAACTGCAGTGAAAATTTGACCAGTTGGGGCATGCACTCCTGCCCACAGGGTGGCAGTAGAGTACTTAAAACTTGCTGAAGATACATTGAGTGATCACAACAGATTGGTGAGAAGTCAGAGAGGAGGAGGAGGAGATGGCGGTGGTCAGGTTGGTGAAGGCTAGGTGGGAAATATAGACACTCAGTTTTCTTTAAAGTCTATAGTATCAGTTTAAACCATGTTGACCAGAGCCAACGTGGGCCACACAGTTGTAACATAACAAAGGGGATTCAACGCGTGGCTCACTCTTCTCCAAAGAGGCCGTGATAGTATCCAAAGTAGATCAACGACTGGTCATTGAGAGCAAAACTGGAGATCCCATTTCCCACGGCGAAGCCCTGGCAAAAACAAAAAAAAAAAAAAATCAAAATGTTGCTCAAAACAAAAAGTTTGCATCGGAATCGGTTCAACCTTTAGGTTCATTTTGACGGGTCCAGTGGCAACGAGCAAGCTCAGCGTCGGTGCGTAAATTCCACCGTAGCTTTCTCCAAAGATGAAGAGATCGTTTCGAGTCATGTTCGGAAACTTTGAGAAAAAACTCTGCAGGGCATTGTAGTTATCGGTGGCCACCTGAAAGAAAAACGTACTGATCGAACATTGACCGCTTCCTCAAGAACCACGGAGCCCGAGATCTGACCCACATTCAGTGGCTAAGTCACCTGATCATCGTTGGTTGTGTAGTTACCGTCATCGGAGTAGGAATATCCCACTCCTGCTGGTGATTCCAGATATAGCACGTTGGCGATCCTGTTCCAGCTGAATGAGTTCTGGTACAATGTGGCTCCGTCATCATTTACCTGCAGAGTCAAGGCAACATTGATTGCTTGTTTGCCATCTGTAGAGCCACGGCGACTGGGCTTACGTGAAATGGTCCGTGTTCTGACAAGAAACCATCCAGAGAGCTGCAGCCCGGGCCTCCGTTCAGCCACAGCACCAGGGGGTCCTGGTCCGGCTCCCTCTGAGACGTTACGAACCTTAGGGTGGCAGAAAGACAGGGTTGAACTGAAGGTACAGGCCCATCAACACCGTCACCTGAGACACACCGAACTTCAGCGGTCCAGTTTCCTACAACTGAACTTTTTGTAAAACCAGGTGCATTTAAGCAGAGAGAGAAGAGCAACGGACAGACTTTGGACCGCGCCCCACTGCTTAAAACCAGTTCTTTGGTCCCAACCACTTGACCATGTTCTTGTCTCGTTACCAGAGAAGCAGTGAAGGACCCTGGTGGACATGTTTGTACAGCCAATGTTGAACAAACCATTTAGAAGGTTCAGTGATTCACAACAATAATGGATTTGTCCAGGGGTGTCCGATGGTATCGGTTGGCGATATTAGCATACGACAGGATCGAAGCCACCTGACCTGAATTTACAGGAAATTCACTGGACTCACACACTGGGGTTCTTACCAGTAATGGAAGAACTTCCCGGGTCCAGCCTCCAGGTGTCCGGACCACTGCTTGTAGTTCGGGTTGAACCCCATACCGGGCAGGTGTGTCACCCGGTCAGGGGCGTAATCGGCCCGACATCCGGACTGCTGTAACTGCCAGGACACCGCGACCACAGACAGCAGCAGTTGACCGGGGGACATGACCGACGCTCATGCACAGACAACAGGAAACAGGAAACAATCAGACAAACCGTAAGGAAAATAATGACCGCGTCAGTTCGCCATACAACGGTGCCGCGTGAGCAGAAGGAAGCGGTCATGTGACTTTTCACGTGACCCGTAGCAGCGGAAAATAGTCAGCCAACATTAAATAAAATAAAAAATATTTTCCTTTTTTACTCTAATTTGAATAGTTTCTGTGTTTTTATCGCACTGTTAAACTTTGTCAGCCCTTACCCTCATTTAATTCACGTAACTTAGTCTTATTTTGAAGGCACGCATTTTACCACTACCCGAAATAAAGTGGCAGGGAAATCGGAGCTCGTGAAATATGATTAGCGCGCCCGGTCTTTTATTTTGAAGGGACGTATTCACTACAGCCGGAAATTGAAGCGATGGCGGTCGGAACTATCCGGCTTTTGAACGGTCTCGTAAACGCCGTCTTTCCATACGTTTCAAACTCTGATATTGGTGACATTTTCGAGTGAACTTGCTTTAATTCACAGCAGACAGTAGCACGAGCAGCAACTCCGAGCAGAGATTTGGGCGAATATCAAGGTAAACTGAACGTTTGATTTTCGTCAAGTTTCCCGCTGTTCACGCTGTAAAACTCGAGTCACCATTCAGTCCAGTGAAGAAACAGGAAATTAACGAATGCTTGCATCGTTGTTAAACTGTTGGGCTTAATAATAAAGGGTTGTTACATTGGAATAACCTGCTACTACTGTGGTGAGACCGAGGTGATTTTACAGCTTAATCACAGTCTTCTGCAGGCACGAGCAAACTATGGTACGCGGGCCTGATACGGACTTTTTAACCCGCCGCCAACTTGATGACCGTTGAATAAATGAATTAATCACACTGTGAATTGGGTGCTTTTCAATGAGATTTGTGAATTTAGAATGGCTCCATCATTTTCCAAAAGTTCCTCTGTGTTTGTGTCCCATGGCAGCATGAATGTCGAGTGTCAACTTCCACCACAGCCCGGATGCAGCAGGAAAGGGAAGAGCCTTCATCTGCTGACGCGTAGGTTTGTCAAGCTGATCCAAGAAGCTGAGAAAGGCGTGCTGGACCTCAACCAGGTAGACGGACTAGACAGTGTGCTAGTGTTGGCAGACAATAAAAGACAAGATATTTTGTCACACGAGAATAGACAGCTCGTACATACAGGTTAAAAAGTTTGATAAAAACCTTTGTGGATTTTTTTTTTCTTTTCCCCTACTTTCCATGCTCCACAATGCCCCCTAAAGGGATAACATTTGTCTGTACTTTTTGGTTCTGTGCCTCTTGTGGACAGTCTCAGGTCAGGACTCCTGTGATAGATGAGGGACCACAGTACTGAGAACAAGTAGACATCTTCAGTCTTCCAGATTTCAGGGTTGCCACTAAAAAGCCCCTCAATTTAAAAATTTTTCCTGTTCTTTGTGATGTTGTTTAGGCAGCCATGACCTTGGCTGTGGATCAGAAGCAGAAACGTCGGATCTACGACATCACCAACGTGTTGTATGGTGCCGGTTTGATTGAAAAAGTGTCCAAAAATCATGTGAGGTGGATGTAAGTCCCTCACTCCGTGTCATGTGTGTCCATGTTTTTCTGACTGTGTCACCAAAGTGACAGGAATTTATTTATTTATTTATTTATTTCCAAATAAGTGGCGACGAGTCTGACGACGAGGCGTCAGTCTGTAGACTGGGACATCTGAGATCTGAGGTGGAGAACCTGCAGCAGATGGAGTTCACATTGGACCAGCAGACACTGTGGGTGGAGCAGAGCATCCAGGACACTCAGGACAACTACAATAAATATCCTTTAGATTCACGCTCTGTTGTGGAGGCGTCACAGGCGTAGAGTTCCCACTGATGTATTTTCATACAGTGAATTAATTCTGGACTGATGAACCACTGGATGAAGAGAAGTGGGAGAAGCTGCTGCTGTAGCTTCACCACCAACATCAGACTGGAGACGAGAATGAGAAATGTTCACACTTCCATTCTGACCAGTGTGTTCACTCCACTGGTCCATTGTCCTTCTGCTTCAAGTTGAACCTTCACTCATGTCAACTCTGACCTATTTGAACCATGAAGATATCTGCAGCTGCTTCAATGGTATCTACACACACACACACACACACACACACACACACACACACATAAATAGATAGAACTTTATGGATAGAACCTTTGATGACCATAGAACCTTTGGTATGTATATATATATATATATATGTATGTGTCTGTGTGTATATATGTATGTTTGTAAATGAGACTTGGGGAAACCCTAGTTTGACCATTGGAAGTGTCCACTCTACACCTCCTCAGGTCACACACTCCTGGTGGTCCGAGCGCCGTCTGGTACAAGTGTAGATGTTCCAATTCCCAAAGCTGTGAGTCGTACTTTGTGGCTTTGTCAGGACAGTAAGTGCAGGTCACATGACATCAGTGTTTCCTCCTGTCGTCGCCGCAGACGCTGACCAACCCTGCAATGTACCAGGTTTACATGAGAAGTTCCTGGGGGCCAATAGACGTCCAGCTCCTCAACAGACCCCCTGACCACTCTGCTCCTGTTGTCCTGCCCTTTCCGCCTCCTGAGGAAATGCTCCATGAAGCCAAGTTAGCTTCAGAAGGTGGCGCCACAGCTCTTCAAACTCCTGCTGATGGTGGATGGTGCGGTCAGCTAGGACAGAGTGAAGCAGCTTGGACGTCCAACCGAATGGACTCGCCATTGTGTGAGTGCTGGACAGCAGGGCTGTACGTGGGTGATAGTCCATTCATAGTGGACAATAATGAAAATAAACTGGACGGATTTGATTGATTGATTGATTTTTATTCATCAAACCTCCATTCCTACCAGGGGTTGTGGGTTCCAGGCTGTCTACCAGTCCAGGGGGGTGGGGTTTCTTTCAGAAGGACATTTCACTCTGGGATGAAAGGACAGGCTGATTATTTTTTTGCAGTGGCTCGGATGCTCCTCATGGTGGCGCCAGAGCAAAAGAGAGCAGGTCTTCAAGTATCATTCACGTCTGGGTGAACCATAACTTCATTGATTCAGAGAAAATAATAAGAGTAGAGTAATAATCATCACCTTAGACGTCATTTCCTGTCACATGACCAATTAGTCTACAGTCATATTGATCATTGTCTTTTCATTTCTTTGTTCCAGTACAAAGTTTATCAAAGGAACTGAGGAACAGACTGCAGCCTTCAGAAGGTGGTTTGGACTTACTGCTCCTCCGACCTCACTGCTGTCTCTTATACACATCTAGATGTGTATAAGAGACAGTTCCACCACAGCCCGGATGCAGCAGGAAAGGGAAGAGCCTTCATCTGCTGACGCGTAGGTTTGTCAAGCTGATCCAAGAAGCTGAGAAAGGCGTGCTGGACCTCAACCAGGTAGACGGACTAGACAGTGTGCTAGTGTTGGC
>JAFBJS010005719.1:0-23540 GCA_016785265.1 Paraplagusia blochii | reverse complement strand
GACCTCACTGCTCCTCCGACCTCACTGCTCCTCCGACCTCACTGCTCCTCCGACCTCACTGCTCCTCCGACCTCACTGCTCCTCTGACCTCACTGCTCCTCTGACCTCACTGCTCCTCCGACCTGCTCTTCTGTCCATTGAACAGAGCCTCTGTCCCTAACCCACAGATCAAAGCATATCTCACCACTGACCTTTCAGCTTCTGTTTGTGTCTCTACCCTCTGGTCTCTCCTTCTTGTTCTCTCCTCTCTGGTGTCTCTAGTCTCTTTGGTGTCCCTGGTCTCTCCTTCTTGTCCTCTCCTCTCTGGTGTCTCTGGAGTCTCTGATCCTGTGTTTTCTCTCCTGCCTCTGCAGTCACAGACAGAGCAGACATTCTCACCAGGATCATGTCTTCTGAAGGTGAGTCCCCCTGAGGTCTTGGCTTTTTCGTCCCTGTCCAGTCCTTCACCTGTTTGTCCTCTGTCTGTTCAGGTTTCTTCTCCCTTCTCCGTCTTCCTGCTGCCCATTTTGACGCAGACTGTGGTCAGAGCCTGGAGGACGGTGACTGAACCCCCTCAACGTCCTGGACTTTGGACATTGGACATTGTTTTAAAGCTGTTTATTTTTAATAAAGACAAACCAGTGACTTGATTCACAGTTATTCACACTGTGACATTCACATCTGGGGGCGGGGCATATATTCAGATACATGGATATGTATATACTGTACCTATATTTGTGATGTGTTTATGCAGTAATGTATTTCCCCCTGGTCCATGGGTTTGAATCGTAGTTTTGTTGAATTAAATCTCTTGGGGAGGTCAGCTGACCTCTTTAGGCAGGTTGTATAATATTTGTTAAAGTCCTTGTTGGTTTTCTTCTCATGATAAAAACAGTGAAATGTCTCTGTTTGTGTAAAATGTTTTGTAGAAAAAAAACTGTTGATTAGTAAAGCGTCAGTCACTAGATGGCAGCATTGGAGCTAATCTTACCCAACTAAACATTACCAGGTCTGAATCTGGATCGGTTCATATCAGAATCAAAAGTTAGGTTGTTTAGGGAGCACTGGAAAGTGAGAAAACATATCAATATCTCTATTGTTACGACGGTTCATTTTCACGTGTTCCCTGTTCTTTGTTCTACCTTAGAGACCTCTTCAAGTCCAGACTAAATGTTCCAGTCAACTGCGGCAACTTCATCGGCCGAGTTCACGCCGCCGTGACTGCGTTTTCAGCAGAGGGAGAAGAAGCATAAGGTCTGGATCTGGTTTCCTGTTGAATATTCCAGTGGTGAATGGAGCTCCGCTGCACTGAGTGATCACTGTTCCCTGTGGTATCAATAATACAGGAGGAAGTTATTGTCCCTGCTCAGGCCTGGGTTTCATACAGACCAGGCCGTTCGGCCGGGGAGGAGGTCCGGCTCCTTTCACTCAAGCCTCTTGGGTTTCACAGCCCACAGACAGTGGTCTGACTCTGGAGGCACCCACCCCCCCCACCACTGATGACAGGCGACCAGTCCTGGGGCCAGAGCTCCTCAGTAAGACTAGACCCACAACAAAAACCAGAGTCACATGAGTCTGAGCTGAGAGGTGGCTGAATGGGTGGGTGACGGTGGATGTGATTCAGATCATTCAGATTTTCACCTTGTTCCAGAGACGCTGACCTTCAGCACCAGTGAATTATTCAACACTAAATCTTCTGTGGTCGACGATGGATTAATTGCAGGGACAACACACTGTACATTTTAGAACTCACCAATATTCCAACATTTGTCCATATCCATTTTTGCCAATATTGTCCAAACACTTCATTTTCTGATACTGTTATGGAGCCGTACTGAGATCTGCAGCCGGTTCCTGCAGGAGTCCAGTAGATCTGAAAAAAAACAACTTTTCTGCTGGCACAGCAGCTCATTAAGATTAAGATTAGAATGAATATTGTACAAATCTACGTGAACTTTGACGTTTATCATTTCCATCCTCATCACAAATCTTTTAAATATCAATGTAGTCTGAAAATAAAGTCATATTTTTCTGACTTTTTAGAAGTAGTTTTATGTTTTAAAAACTATAGAGCCGTTAATTAAAGTTTTTTTATACAAGTACAAATTATTTTACAGATTAAAACATGATTTTTTTTTTTCTTTTATTTGAGAAGACGATAAACAGTGGACATCTGAGACCGAGCAGAGAAGCTGTGGTGGTGAGAGGACAGAGGGACGGAGGTGGGAGGGGTCAGGGGTGATGATGATGGTGAAACAGAGATGTCACTCATTGAGTCCCATCAGTTTGGAGTGAGTGGACGAGGATGACACGGAGATGCTGGAATATTCTCCACTGCCTGACAACTCCTGGTGAGTGGCTCCAGTTTTCTTGACTTCACGACTCTTCACGACTCCATCAACAGGAGCAATGACATCTCCTTATATGTCATACAGAGATAAAACTGTGAACCTGCAGCTCTTCCTGATGGATTCAAAGGTCGGTGTTGTCCAGCCTTAGTTTTCATTGCTGTTGTTTTGTCTCTGCTGGTTGGCCAGGGATGGTCAGCTGACCGAGTCTCTTTACATCAGGGCTCATGACAGTGACGTTGTGACTAAAAGACTTCATCGATGGAACCACCGAGTGTTAAAACTCTGGAGAGTTGAATCTCCCAAGGGCCACACAGATTAACTCGGCGGGCGACCTTTGGCCCACAGGCCTCGAGTTTGGCACGCGTGCTTTAGTGTATCCGCTAGCATACAAAAGATTCATTTGTGTCTTCTGCTAATGAGAATATGGTGAAAAAGAATGATTGTGTTGCTGCCCCCTGTTGCATCCAGATGGGCCTTGGTGGGTACTGAGATAGGAACTGGATCCAGGTCAGGACCACATGGGTATATGAAGTGAGAACCAAGAGGCTAAAACACTTTTGAAACTTTTCTACGATGTCCACTGGGGAAATGAAAAGTCCAAATTTTTATTTATATTCATTCAATTGTGTCTACAGTAGTTTGGTGACCTGATTGAAATGCCAAGTGGACCACATCCCAGAGGTCCTTTTTGGTAATAATTATAATATAACATATTTGTGTTTAATTTTTATATGTATTTGTTGTTGTTGATATATATCCAGGGATATTTTGCCTTAACGGTGAAATCCTGAAGGTTTTATGAGTTAACTACTTCTCAGACACTTGTTTAGTAATCATTCAGTGAAAGTTGCAAGATGATGTGGCCACCAGTCATTAAGATTTAATGGCCTCGCTCCTCCACGACACTTAACTCCTCCGCTCCATTCCATCACTCAGAGAAGGAAGACGGCGGCGGCAGCGACAAGACGTCCCACTCCTGCGGCCCTCTTTTCAGAAGGCTGTGAAGATATGTGAGGCGGCTTAGTGTGACGAGGCTGGAGAACGGGCCGGACATGGCTGCCTTCAAACTCACAGGCTTAATTGTTTGTGCCTGGGTTTTACTGGGACTTGGACGACCTGAGAAAAGAGGTAAGGTTGACGGGATCTCAACAGGAGCCATGAGGTCTGTCTTCCATTTAACAAATGTACTGTTCTCTACGTCGCCATCTTTCAGAATCTGGGAACAAAGACCAAAGAGATGCTTTTCTGAAGGAGATTCTGTCAAAATGGAGCAAAGGAGATGCTCCTCCTCCGAAGGAACCTGAAGAAACCAGCGGGGATCAGTTGGTGCTCCCCTGGGTGAGGAACATCATGGGGAGTCTGAAGTCGTTGGGTCTGTTCCCCAGCACCAATCTCCCTTCCCTCAACAAGCCCATCGACAGACACAGACTCTCGGGCTTTCTCTACAACATCTCACTTTATCTCCAAGAGATGGGAGCGGAGCTGGAAGAGGCGCCAACTGAGCCCGACGATGAGCAGCTGTGGGAGAAGGTGCTGCAGTTCCTCCTCCAGTCCAAGCTGGGTGCTGCAGAGAACCAGGGGAAGGGCAGGCTACCTCCCCGACCAAGCCTCAAAGTCCAGGACTGGTTCCTGTCCCTGAGGGGGAGTCCTCACTGGGACTGGCTGCTGGGTCTCCTCCAAGGTCTGATCACGCTGTCTGAACGTCAGCCCCACCGGCCCCTCCTGACTCTGTTGTCTCAGAACTGGAGGACTGCGAGCGCCGTTCTTGAGGCCGGACTTCAGGCTTTGGTGAGTGGGACCTACGGCCAGGCCAGCGCTGGTCTGCAGGGCTTCATTTGTGCCCTGAAGGGCCAGAGCGAGTGTGCCTTCAATATCAGCTGGCTTCAGCAGCTGCTGCGGTTGGTAGAGTCTCGCAACTGGAAGCCCGTTGTTAGCGTGCACCCTGCAGGACAAGGAGCTGCTCACGGTAAAGACTCGGGTGCATCTGGACGAGTGAAGCCCTTCAGCATGCCGCCTGAGGCCATGAGGCAGGACGGGACCAGGAACAAATCTTTGGAAGAGGGTCTGGACTCTTCAGATGATCCAGACTTGGTGCAAAAGTTGCTGTTGGACGCCTTGTCTCGGTCAGGAGTCGGAGGAGATCGTGGCGGCTCCGTGGCCCAAAGGAACCTGGCTCTGGTGCAGAGTTTGGATGGTCTAAGGAGGGGCCTGCTCCACAGGGTTGGGAGCTCTGTGTACAGTAACTTAAGGCAGAAGGTGTCACAAGTTACCATGGCGATGCTTGATGACGTCAGCAGCTTGGTGGACGCACCGCAGTCTAGTGGTCAGGGCCGGTGCTCAGAGGGTGAGTGTTGTGTCATGTGGATTTCCGTTGTTCAACTCCATTCCCCCATGAGGTACAGTTATAGTCATAGTCACCATTGTTAGCCACTACTTCCCATAGGACTGACAGGACTTTCATGGCTAATGTTAGCCCCGGTGTCAGTGTCGAGACTGGCAGAGAGACCAATACTCATTGGTCTTAGAGTAACGCAGCTGCATCCACGGCCGTGTCAGTCAGTCCTAGTCAGTCCCAGTCATTCAGTGCCGTCCTAGTCGGTCAGTCCGGTCGTCCAGTCTGACCCGGCTCTCACCCCTGGGACACGGCAACTCACGATGCTTTACAATCTTAATAGTCCATGGTGTCATTAGCTCGACTGACTTCTTTATCCTCTCACTGATGCCAGTAACACTATATCATGGTCATTGTTGGGTGAGCCACCCGGTGGTGAGCTACAGGCGCTGCAGTTCTCTTTGATTGTTATTTTCAGGTTTTCAAAGGATTGAAAAAACGTCAATCTGATTAATCACAGTCCTAGACTTAGACCTTTATTGTCATTGCACAGAAATACAAAAGTGGGTCTGGCAATGAAATGTCGTTGCTTGGCAACCGAGACACACAGTATACACTACAGTCAAGTAGTGATATAGATACGGTACAATGTCCAATGTATTGGACAGTCAGTGATTGGTGGGTGGAAATGTTGGATCCACAGTGATGTTACATTGAGCTCGTTTGTATCTGATCCATTTGACTAACAAATGATCCTGTTCTTCATTCCTCTCCTTGAAGGCGACCTGCGGAGGCTAATCCTATGGTAAACAGATTTCCAGATTCACCCTGTCTCACCGCTCGTTTGCTATGAAAGACTCACATTTGTCCCATCTGTCCGTCATCATGCAGGGGGATAAGACACAACCTGACCTGGAACCCTCAGGCCTTGGGGATCAGTACCCAGGGTCTCCCAGACTCCCTACCGTTCCTGTCCTGCCCATCCACTGAGGCTCACCAGCAGGGGGCGAAGCAAGCAAAGGCCCAGACATCCTTAAAGGGCGCCCATCTATCATCAACAAGGTCCAAAAAGAACCGCCTTCTGTGGCCTCAGTTCTCTCAGCCACAAGCTGGGAGAGCGGACCAGAACCCGGTGAGAGACCTGGACTTCTTCACCGCGTCAGAGATCCTGGAGGCAGCGTGTAACGAATCCATCCCTGGTCTGACGGGCGTGTCCAACTTCACCGTCTTCCTGTACTGCAAACTCTTTGAGGGGGACAATCAGCCGGTCCGTCCCACGGGGGCACAAATGGGACTCGATCTGCACGCCACCTGCTCCAACGCAGCCTGGTACCTGTCGGCCGCAGAGGACGACTTCCTGTGGCTCCACGTCTGCAGCGAATTCTTTGCCCAGGAATTTAACAACACGGTTTGTGCCAACGCCTCCTTCTGGTTGCAGAAAGCACAGCAGGTAATGGATGACTTTTGGTTATTGATTATTGGTGGATTACCATTAGTAGTTCATTGCTGTTGGTAACCTAATACTTCTGGTTGTCTGTAACGGGCTCCTGTTGGTAGTGGATTATTGTCTCTAATAAATGGCTTATTGTTGATTGGATTGGATTACCGTGGCTTGCAGGCAGCAGCGTCCAAGGACTACAGCTTCTTCAACCAGAGCAGCATCGACGACCTGTGCCTTCACCTGTCGGAGGACGCCCCCGGAACCCTGGGCCTTGACGAGAGCTGTTTGGCCCAGGTGGGCAGCGGGTTGCTCACTGCCCAGGTATTAAGACACTGCTTCCTGCCAAACAGCTCGGTCCTCATCTCCTCCCTGTGCGGCAGTTCCTCCGTCGACTCCCACAGATCCGGGTCAGAGCCCAACTGGGTCTCGGCCTACTGCTCCAAAATGGTCAACGACAGCACCGAGGAGACGTGTCGCTACCGGGAGTGGGCCGCGGATTCTTTCGCCAACACCAGTCTCCTGGAGCTCTGTGAGCAGACGCCCGGGCTCAGAGAGTACATGTGTGGGAACACCACCGTGTACCGCCGGCTGCTCCGCCGGCCTCACTTTGCGGAGTACTGTGCCGACGTGCTGGCAGAACTGGAGGAGAAGAAGTGCTTCCTGCAGCGCTTCTTCGACATGCTTCCCGCGCGCTACGACTTTGACACGTCGCAGCTGTGCGTGGACCCGGCCCCGCTGCTGGTCGACGTTCTTCACAAACTCAGCGTCTGCGAGGTGGAGGACGGGCGCAGGGAAGGATTTTTGTTGTCGCTGGGCTACGTGCTGCGAGCGCTGGACTTCATGGTGGGTCTGTCCTCGGGTCTGGATGAAGGGGAGAGAGAGGCGAGGCAGGGTCTGGGTCAGGCCATCCTCCTCTCCAGTCTCCTTGACAACACGTCCTGGTCCTCGCTGCGGCCACAGGCCTCCGTCAGCATCCTTCACACTGTGGGGGTCTTCCTGCGTGGAGAGCAGAACACCACTCTGAAGGAAGACCTGCTGGGATGTTTCAGTGTAAGACAGCGCACGCACACACACACACGCACACACACACAGATTTGGATTCTTTCCAATCTTACATTTGTTTTTCGTTTTCCTACTGACGCTTGATAAATGCAGGTACGTCAACACTCCACTCCAGAGTTGTTGATGGCCGTCTATTAAATGGATTTACACAATCTGTCTGTCTTATATTTCTGTTACCAACTCCACTGTCATAGGAAAGGCTCAATGATTTGGCCTCTGTCTTAGAATAGAAGGAGAGGCCTTTTTCCTGTAGTCAGTTCTGCTCTCTTCTCTCTAACATCAGCCGCTCCTGTGGGAGCTCATACAGCGAGACAACAACTCCTCAGCCCTTCGAGTTCTGATGCAGGTATTTGTCCAGTTTTAACCCCGTCTGTCTCACGCACCTTCATACTCACTGAGGTGTTTTTCCCAGGAATACCTCCAAATGCCTCGAGACACGATTCGGACTCTGGTCATGTCTGCTGAGAAAGATGCGGTGAAAAGATTTCTCTCTCACATGCATCAAAGCTGGGACCAGCTGCAAGTGGAACCGAGCCAGGTTTGTTCCAAGAGCCGGGACTTTGTTTTCTAATCGCAGGGTTGTTATGAGCATCCGTGTCAAATGTCAGAAAGTCCAGCCAATAACAAAATAACATACTGTGTATATGTGTGTATGATACATAATCATGAATGAGTTGAAAGAAAACCCCATAATCATAAACGACTGCTTGTATGTCAGAAGTAAGGGCTGCCTTTATCACCGTTACTAGTATTTGTACTAGTTCTAGTATTACTACTGGTTCTACCCCAGATGACAAGAGGTCTTTTCTGCAAGGCCTCCCAACAACAGGTGGAAGCCATGGAAACCATGACGGCCGCGTTCATCCATAAATTCCCACGAGTGACTCCAGAACTGTTTGTGGACCTGTCTCAGTTCATACCCTTCATGTCCGTCTCCGATATCATGAGTTTTCCAGCATCCCTGATCATCAACGACACCGTGTGAGTATCCGTTGTACTGTGATACTTCACTGTGATCAACAAAGTACCGCAACACGTCAGAGTGTGTTCGCCCGTCAGTCTGACCGCCATCCGGGACCACAGCTCCGGGATGAAGTCGCGGCAGAAACAGGCTTTCGTGAAGCGACTCCTAGAGTCCAACGCCGTGGGTGAGGTGGAGTCCTGGCCGCCCTACTTCCTGGGTTCCATCCTCCCACTCCTGCCATTCCTGCCCGTCAGTCGTTTTCAGCAGCTGACGTCACAGCAGGTCAGCACAGGTCAACGACAACAACGACAACAAGTCAATTTAACAAACCGTCAGCAGAGGGAGTTGGAGTCAGATCATGAATCTGATTTGTTCCCTCCTGCAGCTCACTCCCCTGCTGGAGATGTTGAGCAACAGCAGTCTGGATGGTGTAAGGGGGCGCCATGTTCTCCGTACCGTCTTTGTTGAGAAAAGGAATCTGACCAGTTATTACCTTTCCAGGTGGGGGCGCCATAGCCGAGTGGTAAAAAGGAATTGAAGAATAAAGAAATCGATAAATTAGACCGGTCACAAACAAACTGGTGTCCACCACGGACCTCACTCCTATTCCTCGTTCCAGGTTAGGAGTCCTGGTCTGTTACCTGGACCCGGCAGACCTGGGTCGGTACCTGCAGGAGTCGTCCGCCTCCTCTGCACTGTGGCAGCAGCTGGCTCAGTGTATGTCCAAGGGCTTCATCAGTACCAGCGGTCGAGTGAGTGGTGCATGTTCACAGTCACGCCAGGTACACCAGACCAGCTAGACCAGAACAGAGAGAGAAGACCAGCTGGACCAGACCAGTTGGCTTCATTTTACTGGTTCTTCAGTCAATTTCAGATTTTTGGAATAGAATAGAATAGAAAGTCAATGTAAATAGAAATGGACATTGTTGCAGCAGCAAGACAGAAAAGAAAAAGATCAATAGATAAGAAACTTGATTTTGTTGTTTTGTAGTTGTTTAACCTTTATTTATAGTCTTTCACATTATTTGAACTTTCCTGGAGTCGAACTGTGAACATTTGCAGCTGAGGCTCAGCCTGTGGACACTGGTCCGCTGCAGTCACAACTAGTACTTAGATTATCTTCACCTGGTTTATCCCCATACAACCCCAGTTGTTGGAGAAACCTGTGTGAAGCGTGAAGATCAGGTGCTCAGTGTCCCTCGGTCCTGCAGTCATCACTGGTTTTGACGCGGGTGGAGCAGTCTGACCAAACTGTGTAGTTTCCCACTGTTCTTGACTGTGTCTCCCTTCAGTTGTCGTCCTGGTTGATACCAGCCGTGAGGAGAGTCAACGTCAGCAGCTGGTCTCCTCCATCGCGGCCCCATCTCCAGGGCCTGACTGATCTTCTGCCACAGCTCGGATCTCCGGTCCTGCTGACCCTGCCGTCGCAGCAGATGATGGAGCTGCTCTCACGACCGGGGTTACCCAGATACCCTCCAGCTCAGGTGAGGGGCTTCAGTCTTACCTGCCAAAATTATTAACAAAGAAAAAATGAGAAGTTCAGTAAGAAACCAGTTGAGTCTGGACCCTGGGTCTCCATCTAGTAGGACCGGTCCATGTCTCAGAACTCTGTCAGGTGTTGGGTTGTGTTCTATTTGGACCAAATGTTTGAATCTGGACCACACTGGCTCCTGGAGTTTGGCTGAAATAACTATGTATCTATTGGGGAAATGCTGACCTGGTCAGAAGACTAGAGATAATAGAAATATGAAGGAGTTTGACGGCAAGATCCTAAAGACGGACGGGCCACATCCGGCACCGGGCCTTAGTTTGGACGCCCAGGTTTCAAAGGGACATTGACACAGTTGGGGTCAAAGCTCCAGCAGACGAGAGACGAGGAAGAGAGAAAACTCTGTAACCTCTCAGAGATGATGGTCAGAGTCCTAATAATAATGTTTTAACTACATCCTTATTTTACTCTCATCTCCTCTTCTCATTAACTCACTACTTATTGTCACTCTTTAAATGGATAAAAACTCCTGCCAGATGTTTGAACTTTTCTATCTGCTCTTCCTCTGAGATGGTCCTCACCCTAACTTGGATTTTTTTTTTCTTCAGGCTTTTCAAGTGTTATCCAAGCTCTCCCAGGACGCCACTGTGAGTAAAGCTGAAACTCTCTGGGTCCACAGCTGTTGCCTCACGCCTGTCTCACCCCTTGTCTGTCTGTCTGTCTGTCTGTCTGTCTGTCTGTGCTCACCTCAGCTCACTCTGGAGACTCTGTGTCGACTGGAGTCCCTCCACTCTGGAGTCTCCCCCGCTCTGATCGGACGTCTGCAGTGGCCTGAGGTGACGGAGCGGCTCCACTGCCACTGCTGGACCGCACTGTTTTCCGGGCTGAACCCGGGCTGCAGAGCCGCGTTGTCCCACTTGGTGCTGGAGGTAAGGACTCCTCCTCCTTCCCCTCCTGCTCTTCCTCCTCCTCCTCCTCCTCCTCTTGTTGTTTTTCTTACGTCAACATAGGGGTCAGGGCTCCTGGACTCACATCAGAACGCAACGCACCTTGATTTTGACTCACCTACACTGACTCGGTGCGAACATCATAATGTGTTGGGGTCATGGACCACACTTTGACCTGGGGAGGTGAGGAGCAGAGAGATGGAACCTCTGACATGGCCAACCTACAGTAGCTCCTTACTGACCCACCACTCCATACCATTCAATACCATTCATTTATTTTCTCACTATAACAATAATAATAATAATAATAATACATTTTATTTGTTATGCACTTTCCATCCCTGGGATCTCAAAGTGCTTTGAGTTATGACACTGGTCCCTGTGTTGTCTTTGGTCAAAACTCCATGGCCACACTTGACTCAGCTACGTGTCCTGTAAAAGTTAAAGCTGTAGTTCGTAATAGTCTATGTTATCTACTGGGGAGAGAGGAACAACACAGACAGGAAGGTTTGGAGAAAAAGCAAGAGAAGCCAGATTGAGGTGGATTGGACATGTTCAGAGGAGCTCTACCGTCGCTTCCTCTGAGGGTGCTGAGCGACGCCGTGGACGGAGGAACCATTCTGAGACACGTTGACCTCTTCAGGGACACCCGGTGGTCGCCGCAGCAGGTGCACTTCCTCGTGAACTACTGTTAGCTACTGTTAACGGAACGGGAAAGTCTGCCCGACTTCACTGGTCCAGTCCAGTTTAATCTGACCTGGGAATCTTAACCCCCCACTGGCCTGGACGCTGCCATCAGGCTAATTAGTTTGGATGTCGTACAACGGTGCGGAGGAGTGTAGCATAAATGAGTGAAAGGGATTATTTTCACAGCCAACTGTGTGTGTGTGTGTGTGTGTGTGGTAACGTGAGTGGATTTATCTGCGTATCCATATGTGTTAAACCTAAGGCATGCGGCACAAATGTGGCCCGCCGAGTCATTTAGCATGCACAGATGAGTACTGCTGATGTGGCCCCTGCTCTGCCCCTGCCCCCCACAGGAGAATTTACTGGTGGAAGAAACTATCGTTCTTGGATTGGTTTGATCATTGGACAAACTCATTTTGTTTCCTAACATATTGGGCGTCTGATAATGAAAACCCAATAACAGAGTCTGGATTTCTCCACCAAGGGACCAAGTGTGATCTGACAATGGTTCATTGGAATAAATGCCTGTATCTAAAGTAAAAGTCACTAGATGGCAGCATTAGATCAATCTCATATTCACACACACACAGATGAATAAATGAATATCACCAGGACTAAAATGGAATTGGAAATGAAAAGGTTAGAAAAAAGGTGAATTACAAGCATTCTCCAAAAATGACTCAATCTAAGGTCAACATCCAGGGTCTGGAGCAGGTCTCAGCTGAGACTTGACACCAGTAGCTACCAGATCCCCTGGTACCGGGCTTGGTCTGGTGTGAGACCTCCTTCTCCTTCTCTTTGTCCAGGCTCAGCTGCTTTTCAGAAAAGTCTCCGGATCCACAAACCTGACCAGCCGCTCAGTACAGTAAGTAGAACACAACAGAACGGAACGGTACAGTGCGGTGCGGTACTGGTGTTGAATCAGTAGGTGGTCTCATTTTTGTTCAGAGCTCTGGGTCAAATTGCTGGTGGAACAACCTGTGATCTTCTCAAGCTCTGGACCAACGATACTGAGTTTTCAGAACTGCTCCATCTGTTGACCGCTCCACCTGGAACCATAAGACCAGCCATGGTGAGAGTGCACACGGCAGCCGCAACTCATCCTTTTGGTTTGGCGTCACTTGTCGCCCAATTAAAATGTTGAAAAAAAAATGTATTTATGTTTATTTAATATGAGATATGTCTTGATAGATAAAGATTATCATAGGATATGTGTGCATCTAGTGGCAGTGGTGGCCTAGTGGTCAAGGAAGTGGACTTGGGTCCGCAAGGTCCCCAGTTTGAATCCACCACCAGCCAGGTTGCACCGTCCCAACCCACACCACTTCTTGTGGGCTCACCACCCACAGGAAGGCACACATTATGGGTGGAGCCAGCTGCCCGTGCCACCAGACCAAGATGAATGAATGAATGAATGAGTGACAGTATGTGTCCTATTATATCATGTACTTGTCCATGTGGACACGTAGACAATGATTCCTGTGACCTCTGCACCTCAGGTCAAGAAATTTAAAAAAAAAGCATTGATGGAAAGATTATACGTTTGTCCCCGAAACAACTTTTACAGAACCATGTGATCAGGTTTTCATTATCAGAGAAAAAAAACCCACAACTGTTCTGACAGATATTACGTAATAACGTTAACCTCGGGCCGATGACATCGTGGGCCACGATTATCGGACAAACCCCAGTCAAATGTATGTAATGACTTGATGAGGTCTGACTTTGTCACCAGAGGAAATGTGTCTTGGCGGAGATGAGGAGGCGTCCTGACCTGGACCTGAGTGGTCTAAACCCCTGGTTCGCTGCCTCATTGCCGTAAGTACAACCACCAGGGGTCAGCGTAGTAAAAACTTCACTCTATGCGGTGTGTGGAACAGTTCTGGGTCTAACTATTCTGTTCTATTTCCTCTACCTGCCCCTCCAGTGCCCCTCACACTGGAAGTCTTCTGAGTCTGGATCTGGATCTGGATCTGGATCTGGATCTGGATCTGGATCTGGACGGACTTTCTCTCTCCATTTCTGCTAAATGTGCTCTCCTGTGTTTTCACAGCCTGGCAATGATGGAGAGCCTCAGTAATTCATCCTTCCGGAACCTTCTGGACCAGGTCCAGGCAGAATTTGCTGAGTTCCTCAAACTGCCACATTACAAGCAGATGAATTTAGCTGAAAAGGCCAGAACAGAGCTTGTAAGTCCGGGTTCTTCCTGTGGTTCTCTGTACCGTTCTCTGTATGGTTCTCCCTGTGGTTCTCCCCCTGTGGTTCTCCTCAGGCAGACGGGGAGGTGGACAGCACCATCGTGGACGTCCTGGGGCCTTTACTCCCTTTCTTGGACCGGGACAGTCTGTCTCTGGTGGACAGAGGAGCTGTGTCTCTGCGGCTGGAGGAGATGAGGAATTTCTGTCTTCCTGAAGAAGCTCTGAGGGACATCAGTGCCCTGCTGACCCACGAAGACCTGCTGGGGTGAAGAACCCATATCATCTTGAAGTAATAAATTCACAGGAGACTCAACATCCGGTCACCGATGATGTCCCTCTGTCTTGCAGAGCTCCGTCCAAATGGCAGGTTGAAGACGTGGAGCATCTGGGAAGGCTTGTGTTTTCTCTCTCCCCGAGGCAGATCAGCTCCATCCCTCCAGTAGATGCACAGTTTCCTGAAAGAACTACGACAACTTTCTGGAACTCACCTGGATGGTTTCACTGACCGGATGTCTCCTACAGGTGGCGCTGAACAAGGACACGGTGGAGCAGATCCTGGTGGGTCAAAGGCGCTGGGAGGACACCGAGGTAGGAAGGGTCTGCGTCCGTCGGTGCACGGACCCGAATCGGCAGGTTCTACGGACCCAGGGTCTCCTCCGAGGGATCGTCAGACCTCAGGGCTGGGGAACCAGAGGTTGGAGACCAACGGTCACAGCACACAGAAAAATAGAAACCATGACCTGATGTTTGATTCTCTTTCATCAGTACCAGTTCCCAGCTGTGCAGATATCAGAGGAACCGTCCCCTCGGCCTGGACTTCCTCTCAGTTCAGCCGTATGTCAGAGGAGGATCTGGACCAGTGTGTGGAGCTCCTGGGTCAGGACTCTTCTCTGAACTCCCAGCAGCGTCGCTCGCTGTGGCTGAGCGTGAGACAGGTCAGTTGGAGGTCTTCATTTCACTGTACCAGTGTAGACCAGACCTGTCCACATAGTTCTGTTTGACCATTGAGGTGTTTCTGAGTTCACACCTGCTTCAGTGAATAATTCTAATAAATCCATGAAGATTCCCAGTCCTGACCTTTGTTGGGCAACTGGACAGGAAGTTATTTTTCTTCACCTCTCTTATCCGTGACATCCTCTCGCCTCTGCTGGAGCCAGTCCTTCAGTCCAGTCAGGGACCTGAGACCAGACCACATCTTGACCTTGGGTTCCATAGTGACGGAGATGGGAGAACGAGAGCTGCAGGAAGCCGACCTGAGCCACCCTGTCGTCCTTGCCCACCTGGGAACACTGAGGGACTGGAGCCCCAGAAAGGTTTGTCTCCGAGGTTTATTAGACCATCAACGCAACGCAGCTCCTGAACTGAGACGGTGTCTGTGTTGGATTCTTCAGATGAGGGCCGTGGTTGTGGGCGTGATGCGGAGACGCAGGCTGAGAGCGGAACACCTTACCATGGTGGACATGGTGACCTTGGCTCATCTGATCTGCGGTCTGTACCCGTCTGAGTTGAAGAGGCTGAACGCCTACAACCTCAGGTCAGCACCCCCCCGTGACAGAATGATGGCTCTGGTCAAATTGAGTCTCTCACCTCAGCAGTGTCTCATATCTGTCCTGTCTTCACTGTGAGAATTCACCAAAACCTGCATCACGTCCCATCTGGTTGGCTGAGACAACTGTCTAACTGTAATACTGCCCCCACTGACTGAGGAGTGACAGATGGTGATTGTTTCCTGTTCCATCATCAACCCATGGTTTCCCAAGAAACATTAGTCCATGTCTCTAACAACGACCAATAAAAAACACTGAAAACCTTTATTAGTTGTAGAAAGAGTCGTTCAGTCTTTTGTCTTGGGCCTTGACTGGACACCACTGCCTACAAATCACATTAGGTCCATCACACCCCCCGAGCCCCCTGTTTGAGTGATAACAAGCCTCACAACTGAACAACTGTCCAAGAGAGAGTCCCCAGACCATAGTTTGAGAACCACACACTAAACAGAAAAATCAGACTGCATGCCAGTGTCTGTGTTCTACAGACAGAGACCAGTTGTGTTCCATGCAGCTTTTTAATCCGGTTTAAATCATTTCATTGGTTTGTACATTTCTATATTTTTGCCACAATGACCATGTTTCCCCTGCAGGGGGTGGTGTAGAGAGGGCTGAGAACATTGTAGCATTTTGGCCTTTATTCATGACTTTTACATGTCCGTCATCTCACTTCGCATGAACGCTCCATCTCTCTGCTCCTGACCGAGACCCGTGTCCAGTTTAGGGACCAAATGTGACTCAAGGGAGTCAAAAAGTTTGTCCACACCTGTTGCTTTAAAAAATGCCCTGAGAGAAATCTAAAATCCTGGATCCTTTCCCTCCCCCTGCAGCGTGGCTGTCTTCTTCTTCAGAGAAATGTCTCTGCCGTGCACAGAGAAGCAGATGGAGGCGCTGACGAGTCGTTTGTTCAGACCGGAGGCCTTTGGACCTGTCAGCGCTTGGGGACCGGAGGTTTTCACTGAGATTGGAACGATGGCCGGTACCGTACGGAAAGAGCAGTTTCTATTGATTAATAACAGTTCTTTTTGGAGGTTGTGGTCCTGGAAGGACAGATGCAAATAAAGAACTATGGGAAGTCCAGGGAGGAAGGGAGGGAGGCAGGTGGAGGGAGACGGAGGAAGATGGAGAATGGGGAGAGGAGGCAGTGAGAGTAACAAGAAGCAATGGGAGAAACGGGGAGGCGGTGGAGGAGGAGGAGAAAAAGGAGGCAAAGGGACGAAAAGGAAAAAGGGGGAGGAAGAGGAGACAGAAGAACGAAGAGGGAGGCAGAGCAGCTCTGGGGTTCTTCTAGCAGATCTTCTCTGACTGCAGTGTTTGTCTTGGTGTCCAGCGGGCCTGGAGGACATGGTTCTGTCAGCTCTGGTCCAGGAACAGGTGGAGGGTCTCAGCCCTGAGGCCATCGCCCTGATGTCACCACAGAAGATATCAGTGAGTCTGCGCCAGTATCACAGTATTACATCATATTACTGTAGTAACGATGCCAATGAAGCGTGTGATTAGCCTGATGTGGTTTCATGTACTGTAGTGCGGGGGTTTTCAAAGTGTGGGGCGGGACCCCCTGGGGGGGCACGGTGTGACCCTGGGGAACATGCTTTTTTTCCCGCCGTACTACAATAAAGTGTAATCGCACATCCTTGTAAGTTGAACTGTAGCTCTTTTTATGTTAACAAGGATATGATGTTATGCAGAGGTGAACCTAGAACTATTTCATAGACAAATGCTGTTATTTATAGTTGTGAGGAGAGTGGGAGGGGGTGTGGGGGGGCCGCAAATTGTTTTCTTCTTGCTGGGGGGGGGTAACAGAAAAAGACTGCTGTGGTGTAAACCCCCCCACCCCCATAGCTCATCTGGTTCTGGGCTTCTTCTGGCTGGGATCCTTTCATAGGGATTAAGTCATAATCTTTCAGGTCAAAGTCAGACACTGATACTAATGGTTCGGTTCTACTGTTCCACAGCAAGGTCCTTGGGTCATAGGTAATGGACTGCTGCTGTGAATGATGCCCCCTAGTGGTGAGGTCAACAATTTAGGTGTGTCCAATTTGGGATCAGTTGTGGCCCTTGAGTCAAAATGTTTGCTCACACCTGGTTTAGAGACAAGGTTGTGAGTTTGATTCCAAGTTTCTGCCTGTGTGGGGGGGGGGCTGTACCAGGTGTCGTTACTGACAATCAGTAGAATTTGTTTTCGAGGGACTATTTCCATAAAGAGAAAAAAACAATGATTGTATTGTATTGTGTTGTGTTGTGTTCACCCCATAGCAGGTAATCTGTAAACTGACCCTTGTTGTGGTTCTGGTCTTGTGGACAGGTGGTGTTCAGTCCAGCCCAGTTGTCCTGGCTGACCCTGGAGCAGGCCTGGGCTGTGACCCAGGAGCAGTGGGCCGAGCTTGACCCCCAGCAGAGACACGCCGTGGGATTGGCTCGATACGATGGAGACGCTCTGGAGATGAGAGGTGAGTCGCCTCCATCGTTGGCATCAAACGCTTTATTTCCTATTCTGACATCGACCAATACTGTTAAAGCAGAGCAGTGGCCGCCTAGTGGCGAAGAAAGTGAACTGCTGCTCACATGTTTTTTCCTCTCCTGTGCCCATAGTGCACCATAGTTCCCAGAAGTTTCCCCAAATGGAAATACTATCAAAAGTCTGCTAACGTTTAATTTGATTATTGAAATAGACTAATTTAGCCACCGTGCTGCCATCCAGTGACTTTCATTTTCATATACAGCTGTGTTTCCCCCACACTAAGGCAGGACACACCCTGTGGCCAAGCCGAGGTGATGCCTTATTATTACAGCAGGAAAGACGTTAACAAATCTTACAGGTATTAAAATCAGGCTCCTACAAAAGACTCGCGTCAGTCAGCTGACCTTATCGGACTTCCCGAGCGTCAACATTCATTTCCCTAATACCTTCCTCTGGGAGGCGACCAGCGTGACTTTTCCGTTCTGTTCATAAACCGTGTGTCTTCACAGGGAGAAACGCAGCTGCGGCGCCCCCCCATGCTGAGAGTCTGCTTCTCCAACCTGTGGCGCTGGGCCTGCTGCTGTACAAAGTCTTCTAAGATGCTGAAGGAAAACAAGTGTCTGTTGATCTGTGTTAGAGGAACCATATTTGTACATTGAATAAATACTTCAAACAGCTGCAGGTCAGATCCTCAGATCCTGGCTCCCTCTCCTACAATCATTTCAATGGCATTAACACACACACACACACACACACACACACACACACGCTAACTGTGATACCTAACACAGGGATGGTGCGACCACAGCTCCGTTCTCCAGTCTTCACGGTAGAGAAGCATCATGATGGACTGAAGGTCGACAACAATCACAACAACATCAGAGGAACCTGTGTATTCTTCACCGTCCTTACACACAGAGGGTCCTGGGTTGGAGCCCCAGAGGAACTGCATACACAG
Source organism: Paraplagusia blochii (assembly GCA_016785265.1). Classification (NCBI taxonomy): domain Eukaryota; kingdom Metazoa; phylum Chordata; class Actinopteri; order Pleuronectiformes; family Cynoglossidae; genus Paraplagusia; species Paraplagusia blochii. The sequence goes on along the minus strand of JAFBJS010005719.1, from coordinate 5,124 downwards.
TAGCACCCCAAGTGGAGACCTAAGTGGGATGCATGGACTCCTTCACCCTACTTCACACTACTTTTTTTTACACAGTGGTCAGTTAGCAGTCAGTTAACGTGGTCATTACATTAATACGTAATGAGTCAGATGTGCCTATAGAACCTGCAGTGTTTCCTGAGCAAGAACTGACTACAGCGGTGATGCTACAAGATTGTTTATTTCCATTTTCTCTTTTCACTGCCGTCTTTTTCGTGGCTACTTTGTTAACTTAACTTTATTAAGCAAAAGTATCACGTGACTCAATCAGACTTGTTCAAAAGTACTCTGGTGCGTTTATTCATCAAGTTTCCACTGCGACTGGGAAATGAATCGTCAACTTCAAACCCTGCGATCCAACATGGCTGCCTTTGTCCGCTTCAACACGGACCGATTCTCTCCAATCAGTCCATTCCAGGTTCCACCGTCGAAATAAAAGTCGGGTTTATAGATTTTCTTCACTGCTGTGGGAAGTCACTGTTGTGGCGATAACCAATGTTACCAGCAGATGGCAATGTCGTCGTGTTGTTGCTGCCCGAGTAGGCGGGCCCAACGACGTCGAGGTTGTTCTCGGGCGGTGACGTATTTCCTGGGGCTCGAACAGAGAACTCGGCGGCTCCGCGGCAGGGCCGTCATGACTATTTATAGCCAGCCGTCGTGTGTTAGCTGCTTCCCCGACGCTTCACGGCGCCGTCGTCTTTTCTAACGCCGCGTCGCGAAGCTCCTTCACGTCCACGTCCACGTCGGAGCAGGATGTGAGCGGAAGCGAGGGGGAAAGATCCTGCCGTAAGTTTTCCGCCTGCTGCTCGTACGGGTTTGGGTTTGCACTAGTTTTAGTTTACGGGTTTGACGGGGACCGAGGACCGGACCGGACCGAGGGGCTCGGCGATCATTTTTGTTAGTTGTTTATTTACTGTTTGTTTGTGTGTCGGCTCCGAGGGAGGGGGCCAGGATTTCTACACACGGTCTCGGAACAGCTGACGTTGACGCGTCCGGATCTGCGGTCGTTGTTGTCGGTTGGTGAGAACCTAAAAGGCGCCTGGTTCCTGTCCCGATCCGAGCAACAACAACACGAAGAAGGTTCTGAACGTGTGAAAAGAGCGGCCGCGTCGTAGACACAGGTCAGAGGAGGAGACAGGGGGAGGTGAGGGGAGGGGAGGACAGGACAGGGGAGGACAGGGGAGGCACCTGTGAGACGGAGCAGGTCAACCCACCGCGGCTCCGCTTCCATTCCCAGATCCGAGGAGTCCTGGTCCGTTCAGCCCAGTCCCACGGCCTGAGTGCCCGTCGCTGCGTTCACGGACTTCAACTCAGGTGAGTCTCCCGCTGCGGTCAGCTGATGACCGGCCACGGAGGAGCCACGGAGGCACAGCTCTCCAGTGCGAACTCTCTGGTTCCAGTCTGTGGTTCCGGGGTCAACAGTCCGCCTCTGACCATCGTCACCGTGTGGGAACGATCATGGAAACCAGGCAACAAACAAACGGCCACCAGTGTTTATCTGGTTTTTCTACGAGAACTTTTTCCAGGAAGTCGGTCCGGAAAATGAAGGTTTTCAGAGAAATAGAAACAGTGAAGTGGAGACCGCGGAGTTGAAGAGAATCGACCTCTGCCTTTTGGTCTCTTCAAATGCAAATGACAGACAAAACACACACATTTGTATATATTTACGTGTGTGTGTGTGTGTGTGTGTGTGTCATATGTATAACTAGACCCAAAGACTGGACGACTGGTGTGGTGGGAAATACAATATTATTAGATTAGTTGTTGTTTCTGATTATTCCTGCTTACAGGGGGTTGTAGCACAGTTTGGTCCGTGGTCTGTAGGTGGCTCGTCAGTGCTGTGGTCCTTATATGGGGACCAAGGTTTTGTTGGAATATTCCACTCCCTGTCTTTGCCGTCTACTAAATTCCAGTTTTTTTTGTTTTTTTTTGATTTTTTTTTTTACGAGGCCTCTCTTGATGCTGGCCTGGACGTGGGACGTCTGACCAACAGTTGACGGGACGCTGGGCAGTTGGTGGACATTTTACTGTTTGGAAGCACTTGATTTATATTTCTGAAGAGTCAGCCCGTAAAGAAACAAATTAAATTTCTAATAAAAGGTAACGGCGTACTTGGAAAAAATTGATAGCGAAGCGGGTTTGGTTCTGGATGATTCCGCAGCTGTGATAAGAACCCTGTAGGCTATATCTGTGGTTCTCAAGTGGTGGTTCGCCACCCAGCAGACATGCAGCTGCGTCACAGACCATGATCATGGAATGACAGAAGATACAGCAGCTCTGTTGACTTTAGGTCAACGTTGAGGACAAACAGAGTTGGCAGCCGTTGGCGGTCTGACGCTCTGACGTGTCATTGTTAACTGTCTGAATTTGCATGTGTTGAGCTCAGTCACACAGTGAGTTCCACAAACAGCATCAACTGAAGATCTATTTGAAAGAAATAGTTTTTGCAACTTTTCCCGACTCGGCCTTTTGCCTTCAGTGATGTTTGGGGAATATTGAGTTTACAATGGGACGATGAATTGTTGGGCGGAATGTTTCAAATACTTTGCTGTTTGTCTTCTTTCATATTATTTGCCCCGTTTCTACCCCTCGTGTATTTAACAGCTGCCCTTCAGCCGTGTGTGTGTGTGTGTGTGTGTGTGTGTGTGCTTCAGCCGTGTGTGTGTGTGTGTGTGTGTGTGTGTGTGTGTGTGTGTTTTCCTTCTCACTCCACTGATGTGGAGTCAGGTCTGATTAGTGGGATGGACAAGAAGGTTTGTACGTTTTGGTTTTATTTTAATTCCAAAGTAAATAACAACCCAATGAGGCAGAGAGTGTTTCTCTTAGCAAGCGTCCAGATGAGACAGTTAATGAGTCCAGCGCTGTCCTCCTGGCTTAATGACACTTGGCTAATTGTAATATGCCGTCGTAGTTTTTCCATTGTTACCATCTGACATATGGTACGGCTGACGTTCTTTCCTGCAGCAGTCGAGTAGTGGGTCACGTGAACCTCTGTGTGTGTGTGTGTGTGTGTGTGTGTGTGTGTGTGTGTGTGTGTGTGTGTGTGTGTGTGTGTGTGTGTGTGTGTGTGTGTGTGTGTGTGTGTGTGTGTGTGTGGAAAAGCTGTACATGAGGGATTAGGATTCCTTACAGTTTAGTCGTCAACTGGAGCAACTGGACTTCTTGGACTTGACGTTCCATTCCTTGCCATCAGTTTCTGGTTGATGTGGAAGGAGATAGTAGTAGTTCTTCTTCTCCAGAAGGATTAGTGTTACGATCAGGGCAGTGGCAAAATTACCACAATGAGCAGCTGTTTTTCTTCCACGATAATGGGCTCCTGTGACGTTCAGTCCAGTTTGGGCACAAACTGCTCAGTGGATTAGTTGATAACAAAGTCAGAAATTAAGTTTGGACAATAGAGACATATCGGATAAAAATGAATATCCGGCACTTCTAGTTTTGGATCCCAACACGTCAACAACAGTTACAATGACGGGGACAAGAATTCTCTCCAAATGTTTGACCTACGTCCCTCCATCAGCCCCTACTGACCAGCTGTGACCCAAGGAAAAAATGTCACTTCAGCGACACTCCAGAAAGTTTATTCACTCACTCTTGTTGTGGCAAGAAAAAAAAAAAGACAAATGTTTATATTTACAACATTATTATTGCACCAGTTGAGGATCGCTGGCCCAGAATGTCTGGTAGTTAATGAAATGTGTGTGTGTGTGGGCGTGTGCCTGTGCCTGCACAAACATTGGGAAACTGTGTGTGGTTGAATATGTTGTCAACATCACGCGTGTCTGGACTTAAACCCCAGAGCAGAGTCTGTCCGTCCACCACTCTGGAGCTGCTCACAGACCTGTGGAGAACCTGTTTCCTCAGACGGACCACTCAGCGTCGCGTAAGCTTTTGTTGAAGTGTGGATTCTTTGTGTAGATTCTCATAGAAGTTTCTCAGTGTCGCCTCAACCTGACAGACCTTCAGTCTAATTCAAGGCTTTTTTAAAGAAAATCACAAGTTGGTGCTGGTGGAAAAAATCCATTTCTGTTGTTGTTGTTTTTTAGGTTTGGCAACTGATTCCCAGCAGAGTAGACGGAGCTCAAGGTTTCCAAGTATTGATCCAGTTCATTTAGGAACTGGTTTGGACCTGAATATCGACACAGACCCCTGTGGTCAGTCCGGTCCCCGGGTGGACTTGGTACGAAGATGATGATCTTGGTGTTTGTTCAGGGACCTTTTCTTATCTTGTCATAAAAAGTAACGTAGTATCAACTCAGTATAGCCCTGGTTTGTTTAACCAGGTTAAACTGGTCACTGAACCAAAATGTTCTTTAATTACTAATCACTTATTTACTATTATGGCCAATTAGCTAAACCAATTCATTTTAAGAGAAGATTTATTATTACAATAAAAGTTTTTTACTCTGTTAGTGATCCAGGTCCAAATTATGCTGAAACCATGAGGTTTTGTGTCAGGGATTCGTGAAAGGGATGCGGTTTAACATTGTGTGGTTTATGTTCTCAGACGTCTCTTCTACTTCTCCAACCAGCCATCGTTTTTTTTTTTCCATTATATTTGGAGGGAGATCGAAAAGATAAAAAAGATACTGAACATATAATATGGAAAACGTTGAACCACCAGGTCTTGACCTCCTCCTTTAGCTGAGGTTGTTTGTCCAGATACTGGTCTGGTTTTGGATCATAAATAGTGAAGTCAGATGGTGGTGGATTACACCCTGCTTCCAGGGCCGTGTGATGTTGAGAGTCTGGCGGAATGAGGTATCACAATATTCCAGTGTCTCCGTATCGGCTCACATTCCCTCTTCAGCTTATTTCCCTTTTTTAACTCCTGGTCGATGGACTCATTGGACGGCTGGTTGGTCCCCCTCACTCTGGCGCACCGTGTGTTTTCAGTGGTAATTCTTCAGCTTGCTACTTCCGCGTGACACCCCATCTATACCCCACAGGCCCCGCCCCGGGTATAAACACCAGCTACGCCCACTGCGTATCTGACCGCAACATCAAATCTGGAGCTGGCGTCCTGCTCACGGCTTCCTGCGCTGACTCCGTTTGCTTGTACTTATTCCCCTTTGCAGCGGAGCAGCTGCGGACGCTGTTCCTAAT
>JAFBJS010005716.1:20674-40680 GCA_016785265.1 Paraplagusia blochii | reverse complement strand
TCCTGTGGGCCACAAATGGCTCCTGGGCCGCAAGTTTCTGATCTAAAGCATAAATGAATTACTTGACTTGAATATATTTGCCATTGTGAATTACTTTCCGAATTCACTGCAGTTGACAGAGAAAAACTGGTCACAATTCCTAACGCAACACAAGCTCAATCTTAACCGTGCCAATCAATTGGCCATTGTCCAATCTTACGTCAATTAAACCAATCAAAACAACGAATGACGGCAACCTGCTGGCCAATTACAGGGGGTGGAGGGTGGTCACCGAGTCACTCCATCCACAGTCAAAATCGTTGTTGATACGTTATGGATCTGCTTATAGGTGAACGAAGACTGTATTTAATATAGACTTTGAAGAATTGTGCAATGCTGCTATAACTACTAATATGATAATAATAAATAATAATAATCCCTGTCATACAAGAAATGCAGCTTAAAAAGTACTTTACAAACATATATTTACATATATAAATAGTTACATGCACCATGTGCTTTATAATAAGTATATGAAAACATGAAAAATAGATTAATGAGAATAACAAATTGAAGAAAGAATGGAAAAAATATGTTCAGCTTTAATAGTTTGTATTTTGCACAGTAACAATATGTAGGTTTGTATTTACTTCTAGGTTTGCAGCAGTGCATGCACACCGCTCTGAGACACAATTCCAGGCCATCCTAGCACTTTGTGACAATTTCACAACAAGGCCATCAAAGAGAAGATGTTCCCAAAACTCTCTCTTTGCTGATTATCTTGTTGAGGAAATTAGCACAGGTATAGATCTTAATGATGAATCAGAACTACGCAGGATTTAATACAGTTGCATTGACTCAGTATGTGTTTTTAAGTTACAGTGTTGTTATGTTATGTTGTGAATAAATGAATAAACCGCTACACTATTGCTTTTTTGTTCGTTTTTTAGATTTTGGGATTAACAATGTTTTAATGGGAGAAAAATTATTTCTCAGCAGTGTAGGAGTGGTAGCAGAGCCAATAATTAGCCTAAGGCAAATAAAATGTTGGTTGAAAAAGAGTGCCCCCCCGAAAAATTGTCGTGCCCCCCCATTAATTTCTTTCTGAAACCGGCTCTGGTCTAATGTCTAAGGCTAAAGGCTAATATCTGGCTCAATAATATGGTCCCACTTATATTAACGGACATCCCAACAAAAAAGGGCTAAACGTTGTTTATTCTCGATTAATCGTATTAATTTACATGATCCTTTTTTAGTACTCTTGAGTGTCTTATTTAAACTGACCTAAAACGTCACTCACCCTCAGGTCGGTGCTGCGTTCAAGGTTCTTCTCTCCTACTGGTGTCGACGCCATCTTTGTTTCTTGTTTCCTGTTTCTCCGCGGACCAGCTTTCCAAAAGTAAGTGAACTCAACTTAAAGAAATTCTTAAATAAACTTCATCTAACTTATCGTATAAATAGTGAATATTATTCTAGACGGTCTGTATCAGTAGAAAGTAATTCACTCCAGGTTGTAGCCTGACGAAAGCTGTGGTTGTTGTTTGGCGAGTTCTTTTTTTCCGTCACTCGGTGTGTGAAAACACAAAAAACAACTTAGAAGGAAAAACTAAGTTTTTTCCGGATTTTTTGTCTGGTAATAAATCATATACACGGACATTCACTAAAGAATTGAGTAAAAATCAGTCTTCCATAGTTTGGAAGCTCACGGAAGCCCACGTAATTTTTACTTTTNNNNCCACTAGATGCCACTCTTACATCTATTTCTGACGCAGCCCTGAAAAACAGGCCTTCCAAATCCTTTTTAAATGAAGGACAATACTTACAGGTCACATCCAGTGGGCACAGGGAGACTCACAATATGGTGCGCAGTGGTTTAGGAACCGGACTTGGGCCTGGAGGTTTCAGGTTTGAGTCTGCTGAGCTGTACTGAGCGTGGCACCCTCCTCGGCACTGCTTTCCTTTCTTCCTCCCTCAGTGATCTAATGGGATGATACATTTAATGGGTGCATAAAAATAGAAAAGAAAATTTCCCTAGAGATTGATTTTGGTTTGATTTGGGTGGCAGTTGTGGAGAATACCGCCTCTGTGAGAATGAAAGAATCAGTAGAACAGTAAGGGGTGCTAACCTAGATGATTTTTCATCACCTGTATGTATTTTAAGTAAAGGGAAATACAGAATTTTAGCTGGTGTATTGAAGTTTTCATCTACCTATAGTTATTTCATACCCGTAATGTTAATAAACTTAACAGATATTTTCTCGTACCTTGTAGAAATAGGCCACCAGCCACACATATAGTCTTCTCACTGTGTTCAGGGTGGTAGCAAATTATTAGGAAAGGAAAGCAAAATGTTACATTGGGCAGCATTGAGCGCCTGGGGAGCAGTGGGTGTAGAAGGTGTCATGCTACTGGACCTCAGTGGTAGACCCTAGTGCGCCACCTTAACCAGGCTCAGAGCCTTTCTCAAAGGTTTACATCTAGAAACAGCCACTGATACCAGACATTATAACAACGTTAACTGGTGCAGCACATAATGCAAAAGGAAATAATTAAACTCAATGTAGGATATTTCAACCAACAGTTTTTTTTTTCAGAAATGGCAACAGAAAAGATCATAAAAAAACAAAACATTTTTATGTTTTGAGTTTGTTTTTGATGCACACAGTCATTCCCCCCACTGGAATTTAAGTAAATTTGTTTAGACTACATAGTTGGATAATGTGTTTTGCCCCGAAAATTGCATAGCTTTGATTAATTTCGTACGCTACATATGCTGTCGTCTGTCGTGAGTGCAATCGGTGATACACATGTGCACATAACCCCGGCTAGGAGGATTTTATTTGTAGGATGAAACTTCAACGACTTTCACTGCCACCGGTCACATGTGTGCTGTACTGCCAAGATAATAGTGAAATTAAAGCCTTTCATAATAATAGCCTAACATATAAATAAATAATGAATAAAATGATGAACAATTGCGTCTGTAGTTTTGGGTGTCACACTTATAGAAATACATTATAATATGGGTGTAAATAAACATGTTCAAGGGTTTGTTTCTCTTTTGCTTCATAAAAAGTGCTATGTGATCAAACATCACAGGAAATCAAAGGAAATCACTTTTTTTCAGTTCAATCATCGATTGGGGCCTTGCTTAACAACGAGTTGGCGTTAAAGCTGAGGATACAGAGGACAGTTGGGGTATGCAATTACTTGTCTGATAAAATCAATTGGTCCAAAATTAGCATAACTATATAATATCAGTAAGATCGGGTTAATATCAATGAAAATACAATAACACAATGCTTTGATTTTACCGTATTTGCTGAAATCGCTCAGAGGTTCCTGAGACATTTACCTCAGGGTTGCGGGCAAAAAGTGTGTTTGGACAATAGCAACATATTCCGATATTGACAAAAGTTATAATGGGGCATCTGAGCTAATTCAAAATCACTTAAATATGTGAAAAGTTTAAGTGTGCATGGTACGGCATGCACGAAAACAACCAGTCCTAGCGAAAGTGCACCTTAAGACTTATCTTCCTACCTTGATCGCTAATCTCCTGCCTTTTACGTTACGCTCTTCACAGCGTAAAGCAATCGTTGCCTTTTTCGAAGAAATGGAATTACATTGTGGATATTATACTGAAGGTATTGCACTTTTCCTTTTCTTTGACTGCACTCTGCAAACAGTTAAAGAAGTTAATTTTAAGGCACATCTTACACACCGTGGCTTCATTTCCATGAAATATGGTTATGTCATATGGCTGAACAGACAAGATAATTTGGAAGACATTAAAACCCCGGATAAGGCCATAAAAGCGCCCGCATGTCATCTACTCCTAATCGCCCTACAAACGGACCTATCATTGTTCTGAGGAGAGAAATTGTGTTTTGTTGCTAAGGAACAGTTTGCCTTGCATCTCAGCATGGGGTTTCATCCTGAACATCATTGTGTTCCAACTCCAATTGAGGAGGAACGGGGGGGTACATTTTCCTGTCTGCCAATATTTTTCTCTGAATTGACTTGCACTCCAGAGACCCTCAAAAATGTTCCATTGATTAAGCCCAGGGAAGGCAGTCTCCACATGGAGACGCCACACCTCTTAGAATCTAAATAAATAAAGACGTTTCAACCATTACTGTTGAACGTGGCTGTGGAGGACACAAAGAACGGCGGCAGCAGATTTTATTCGCACAATGAACCCCTGAGTGGAGGAAAATGGGCGGTTGTAAGGACAGACCCAATGAATGATTGCTGTTGATTTGTAGTCACCTGTGAATGCATGACAGCTGCAGGAGTACGTTCAGAAGACCTGTAATTACTGGAAATGTCCGATAATATCGGCCGGCGGTTATATCGTCAACCCCAGTGTTAGCATAATTATGTAATATCAGTGTCACTGGTGTTGAGCTCCAGAGTTGACCTCCTGGGCAAGATAGAATCCCAGTTAGGGTGGTTAGCTCCTTCCAATGGACTGACCTTCCCAAGAAAGGTTCATGAGGGGCTGGTACGGTGCAGTACGATTTGGGAGGCGGTCATGGAGACTACATCCCACGGAACCTGGCACTGGATAAGCAGACAGAGATGAATGAAAGAATAAATGTAACATGGGAATATTAGTAGGATTTTAATAGGTTTCCTCTAAAAATCCTATAACTCAGCGGCATCAAACATTTGCAGCCCATGGGGGATATTTTGTGACCCCTGACTTGATATGTTTAATGTAGGTGCAGCCCATAATATTTTGAGAGACATCTCACTGCAAGTCAACAATGCTGAAAATATTCATGTTGAATGCACTCAGTGGTAAACTCTGGATGAATAAGAGTAATACAATGGAGACTTTCCTTCATCATGCAGATTTACCACCTTTATACATTTTCTAATTAAAGGGCCAGTGTTGTCTTGTTCTGCTATTCCCTCTAATCTACAGTCTAGTAGTACACAGAATCTAAAAATACCAAAAAAATATAAAATACCTTTTTTTTGCTGACCCTACTACAACCCAATGCCTGGGTTTTGCCAAATTTGGTGGAATTGCACAAAGGGTCCTGAGACATAACATCATCATTTTGGGACAAATGGGTACAAATTAGTAGCTGTTGATAATTATGTAGTCATATCACTAGTAACTACACAATAATATGTTTGGGAAAACTAAGTTACAGGAGCTGGACTACCGGACTACTGGACTACTTGATGCCAGCTCAACTTGATTAATTCATTCATCAACATTATTTTCAGATTTTATTATCATGAGACTTTTTTAGTATTGTGAACCAGGACTTGTCAGTTTGACACCCTTGTTCTGTGCTTTCCGTTAAACCAAGTCTGCCTGTGAGTTTGACAAAAGCGTGGTAATAAATCAAAGGTTCTGTTGGCAAAGACTCGTGTTGGAGTGTGCGGTGGCAAGGGGGAAGGAGGAAATGCTCAGAGCACCCACCGGAGGCTCCGAGGGGTGGATCCTGCCGGGCAACAGCCGCGGGATGGATGGATGTAGGGATTGTGTTGACAGGAGGGAAAGATGATGATGACGTGGAGGGGGATGAGCCATGAACACGTTCAGCAGGGAGGCTGGGAGCATCAGCCAAAAACTCATTAAACAAGTACAAGGACCCACTCCAACAGAACCAGCAACAGTGTGTGTGTGAAAAAGTTGCTCATGTTGTGTGTACTGCTGAAGGTTATGGTTCATTCCACTATTGTTCATTAATAAACACAACTCTCCTGCTTAATTGGCCAGCCACAGGACGAGGTTGAGAGATAACAACTGGACAACTAACTCTTACCTACATTTCTACAAAATTACTCTTTTTAAAGTCTAAATCTGGAGATCTTAAATCTTTTAACCTTGAGGTTTAACTTTCTACACAGTGGTGAGGAAGCCACCAGTATAAAACCCCGGGTCTCATGTAATTTGGGTGGCAGTCTTGGAGACTGCTGCCCCCGCAACCTGGTATTGGATAAATGGGGATGAAAATAGATTGATGGATGTTGGCCATGTTTTATAAAGTCGGGATAGTTCCATCGTCACAGTATACGATTTCAGAGGTGGTGTGAATCCACATAACGTCTGTCTTGACGTATATTTTCTACTTCAACTAGCAAGTACAAAAAGACAGTTTTCTTCTCTGGGCTGTATATCAAAGGTTCTAAAAGAACTGACTGCGTTACCGCCACCATGTTGCAGGATACTGCTTTGCAACTGAGACCCTTATTGATAACATTTATCTATAACCTATGAAATCCCTAAGCCTATAGGTTGTTCCTTTCATTGCATCCAGGGGCACTGGACAGACATACATCCCAAATGACTAGGTCGAAGTGATCTACCTAGACTGAAAACTCTATACAGTATATTGTTCTGTATATGTGTTATACCGTCGGACTCAATACCTAATTGGTTTGCCGATGAAGGTTCTTAGTCATCCAGGTCATGGTCAAGGTTAAAGAGTTAAGTTGGGCAACTGGACATTCAGTTTTTTGGAGAACGGTTCACCTCTCATCCAAGAGGCTTCTTCAGTTCTATCCTGTGAGTGGGGAGGAAGGGGTGTTTTAAGTCCCTCCTGTTGGGTGGACCTGGGGATACCTGTGAAGTGTGATACCAGTCGTTGGGTGTTTTTCCCAAGAGGGCTTTGAAAGGTGTGTGAAAGGTTGTGTCTCAAACCACCACCTCTGTTGAGGGACGGTTTTTCCAGGTTGACAAAAATGACTTCTTTAACACCTCTCTCAAACCATCTGTCTTCCCTGGCCAAAATTTAAACCACTTGGTCCTCAAAATAGTGCTTGGTAGCCTTTAAGTGTAGGTGGACGGTTGAGTCCTGATCCAAGGAGTTAGTGCTTGGTCTCCCCAATGTAGAGGTCTGCACAGTCCTCGCTACACTGAACGGCATAAACCACATTGTCCAGCTTGTGTCTTGGGATCTTGTCTTTAGGATGAACCAGTTTCTGTCTCAGGGTGTTTCCTAGTTTGAAATGTACTAATGCTGATTAAAAATGACCTAAATGATTCACACTTTCACCCAGCGATTATTATTGTTTTATGGCACTGCTCAGGGTCTACCAACACTCCTTTGGAGATCTACTGGTAGATCCCTATCCCTGCACTAGTGTAAAGGAGCCCATGGGATCTTTCCATGACTGAAATCCTAGTTTTATTGGCTGTAAGAAACAAAAAATATCAGGTAAATATCTGGTATGAACACCTCGTGGATTAAAAGTACGGGTACTGTAGATGTGAAGTGGCAGTTTGACTTTTGGGTTGAGCGCTCCTCCTTCTCCTTCTCCTCCTTCTCCCTCCTTTTCCACCTCTGTAACTTGAGCCAACTCCTCGTGCCAGTTCACATCATCTTCATCATCTGTGACCATCTTCACAGCCACCAGCTGAATTGACAAACGAGGCCAACATTCCAACCTTATTTAAATGTTCTCAGAACCACATACCCTTTGACAATAACGCAAGACTTTGATTTCCTAAAAATTGAATACAAAAAAATCAGCACAAAGAAGAGACAAAAAGAAAGAGTAAAAAGTAAAATGAGACCAACAATGATGTAATGACAGAATGCAGGACAGGTTCAAACATTGATCTTAATAAAACTTGGACATGTACGCTAACCTCAGTAGGACAGAAATTAGCCTAAAAGAAATCCAGACTTACAATTATATACAGTATACTATAAACAATTATATCATTTTATTTAATTAGAAATACTGAAACCTAGCTATTTCATATACTTGAAATTACAAGTTTTATCTTTTACACCTTTTAACAGAAGAACCTTCTTTATCTATCTAGCTGTCTATCTATCTTTCTGTTTGCCTGTCTATCTATCTATTTATCTAGCTAGCTAGATATGTAAAATCCATTAAACTGAGGAATTCAGAAGGACTGAAAAAAATAACATAATCATGATGTAAATCATGTGACTTCTCTTAAACTTTTCTAGTCAGACTGTTGTACAGTGGAGAGCAGCGCCACACAGTGGATGTGGCTTCACAGGGATCTTTATTTCCAGGTGATTCATGTCTGATCGGGGCCTTGCTAATTTGCTTTATTGGAAACTGTGAGCAGCTTGAGAAGAACCATTACGTGACGGTAAAGGGAGGCGGTGTTTCATTAGGGAGCTCTACTCCGCCTTTATTACCCAGATTTAGAGTTTTATGATTATCATTATTTCAGATTGAGTCACTATTTGCCCATATATCTGCTGCTCAGCCTGGTTGGGGACCCTGGGACCCCGCCGTCTGTTGGGATTGAATCTGTGAGTGCGTCGGTTCTAATACCGAGCAAGTTTGTCACTTTGTCTCCTCCGCGTCGTCTAAGTTTGTGTGTCGGTGTGTACGAGTGCTGCGGTGCTGCCAGACGCTCCCTCCGCCTCGGCAGAGGAGGTTTCTAAGGGTTGAGCTTTGAGGCTGTGGCGTTTACTGTTGGACAGACAACTTTGGTCGATCTCTGCCTGAAGCTTGGTCTGCATCTTCATCAGGAACTCGTCCTGTTGATCACAAACAACAAACCGGTAATTTTCTTTCAAGTAAACAGTTTTCACACTCGTACAAATTTGAATTAAATTTCTCCCAATAATGAAATAACCTTCAAAAGCCATAATAATACAAGTTCATGTGAGAAAGAATGAAATATACAGTACATACAAATATGTACTTCATATAGTGATCCGTTTTGAGATACTTACGAAGTAGTTGCGATACACGAACCACCGGGAGAATGACAAAATTTAGAAGTTACATCAAGATAGCTATAATTATATTATTGTGTACCACTTACTCTTAACTAGCCCCTCAACTTGTTATCACTCCTCCGTAGACTGTGTTACTCTTTCCTACACAGTAACATAACAGTAGCCATAAGACAGACAGATTATCCATCCCTCTGTGTCCGAGATCTAGGGCAGAGTCGTGGAGGGAACGGTCGGAGCAGTGTTACCCAGATTCCCTCTCTGTAAATGCTTTCTTCTGCTCATCTGGGAGGATCCCGAGGTATTCCCAGCTAAGCCGTTTCATCTTGTGATTGTGGGCAGGGCTGAATTAACATTTTCTGAGGGCTGGGGCTAATTTCCTGGTTTCGGTTATTCATATTGTGCCCCAACCACGGCCATTTTTTCTGGTCGCCCACATTTTTAATTCCACAAATCTTTGAAACCCAAGTCAAAAGAGATTGTAAGTCACAAAGTAGTGACTAAAATTAGTAAGCCACTAATTTTAATCACTTCATCAGCAACCTGACATCCCACCCCACGGTGGCAAGGCCTGGGGCTGCAGCCTCTTTAGCTCATTGTGTTAGTCCGGCATTGTCAGTGGTGGGAGTGGTGGTCTAGTGGTTAAGGACCAAGATTTTGGTCCAACGGGTTTTTGGTGTGAATCCACCAGCTGCCAAGTTACCATTCAGATGCCTTACGCCTAGCACTGTCCCCAACCAGTCCCTGGGCTATCAAATCTGCCCACTGTTCACCTTGGTGATAGTATAAATGCAGAGATCACATTTCACGATGCCAAGGAGTTTGTTTTCCTTTCCTTCTTTCCTTTACTTTGCTCTTCCTTTGTGTCTCCTCCCAGTGGGACAGGACCTGAGCACCTCCGTAGGGAGGCGTCCGGGGGGTGCATACAATATAAATGTCCAAGCCACCTTAAGTGACTCCTCTCGATGTGGAAGGTTGCGGCTCTGCTCGGAGCTCTTCCCAGGTGACAGAGCTTCTCATCTCATCTCTGAGGGAGCGCCCTGCCACCTGGAGGAGCAAGCTCATTTTCTTCCAGTCAGACCTAGGTGCCTGACTTAATGCTTTACTTCCTTGCAATAAACTCTTCTGTTTGAAACTAAGTCCGTGTCAGCGGAGAGGCAATCAGTAGAATGCTTAAGTGGTCAGTAATACAGCAAGTCTGCATTACAGTCAGATTACTGACGTGGCTGCCAGGACAACTGATGATCTTTCCCACCTCATAAATTATCACTGACACCTGGTTTTCGCAAAAAAGCAACTGTGACACAAACCCACACCCCATCGTCTCTGTGTTATAACAGAAAATATAGAAACATATTGAAGATGTATGATATTAACTTTTTGCCAATATCTCATATGGTGATTTGTCAATTTTGGCCTAATCTCTGATTGTTAAATCAACAGATCCTTAGATAGGCCTGGTAATATTCATTTATTTATCTTTACAAACTACTTAAAAGTATAAGACGATTTAAATCAGCTGCAAATGAGCCACTTTTCACCAAAACCGTTTAGGGATTTTTTTTCAATTTGGCAAAAACCTAGCATCAGGTACAGTTTCTTTAGACAACTGGATGTGAAGTTTTTTAGAAAATGTTTCACCTCCCATCCAAGAGGCTTTTTCACGTCTGTTAGTGAGCAGTATAGATATTATATGCATAGACTGTTGGGGGTTATCTTGGTGTCCCTTTAACTTTGGTTAAAACGCAGGTGGTTCCTGTAGTTGCCATGTTTTCTGGAAGTATCCCTGTACTCTCGCACCAGGTCAAGGGTATCCATCCCCAGGTGTGTGGTAACCCGGGATCAGGGTATCTTATTTGGGTCAAACATGTGACAGTCAAGTTTATTTGATTCCTTGAACCCTTGAACATGTCCAAGCAGATTCTCAACCTCATCCAGGTCAAAGTTACGAGTTTTGTTTCGACTGATGGTCGTCACTGATGTTCAAAAACAAAATCAGGTGAAGAGAATCTCTCGACTGTATCTATGTTGCTTGGAGTGAAGCTTAATGTCCATAAACATACAGCTCCACTCCAAACAACATCATCTACTACAACCAAATCAACTCATATTCATAGTCACATAATTCATCACTTGAAGTGGTTGTTTAATGAAATACATTTTTGGTCTAAATGCTGCGAAACTAATTTCTATCCTACTCAGATCTCCACAAAAATCAAGCCTTCTGTTGTTTCATTCAATGACGTTAATAACATTGTGTACTGCCATGTGATTGCTAAGGAGGTTGTTGATTCCCTGATGTTGTCCTGCCCAATCACAGCGGGGAAGGATGACTAGTTCATTAGTCTGTACTAACCCTTCCTAATGAGTCAGGTCTGTGTAGATTCTGTCTATCTGTCTTTTTATTTATATCTGTCCATCTATCTGTCTGTCTGTCTGTCTATCGTTAAATGAGACTGAACTACAATCTTAAGGTCATTACATTAAAGTTTTACATGACCTAAAATACAGTGAGTTGCTGCTGCTCCTCTTCCTTCCTTCCTTCCTTCCTTTCTTTTTTCCTTCCTTCCTTCCTTCCTCTTCGTCTCCCCCTCCTCCCCTCAGTGGTGGTGGTCTGCAGCAGAGCAGTTAATAAAGAGATTGATTATCGGCCTGCCAGGAAGTGACAGTTGGACAGGGCTGCTCTGCATGAATGACAGAGGGCAGGCTCAAAACACAGCAGCCAACCTGAAGAACGGACACACACACACACACACACACACACACACATGGATAGCTTTGCCAAAACTGGCAGTAGGTGAGGCAAGGGAGGAGGTGGTTAAGACACCCCCATGTGGAGAATAGAAATGCTACCGTCTGCTGGGAGCGTGAGGGGCTGAGGATGTGCTCACGAAACAAAGTCATAAACACACACAGAGTCCTTGACCCTACTGTGTTAGCCTCGGTGTTAGCCCAGTCTGCAGTTGGACCAGGTCTGGACTGTCAGGTCAGAACCTTTGGTCCAGTGTCAAGATCTAGGATTGATGGGTAGGTCATTCAGATACTCAGTAAACAGGGACTCGATCACCTGAACCACAGTAGGCCACAGTCTGCTGGAGGAATAAGGAAGGAATCAGAATGATATTGGTAGAGGCTAGTACTTCTTAAATGGGTCAGCGCCTGTGGGGTAACTAAAATTCCAGGTGGGTCTGATAGAAGCTTCCAGTAGAATATACCACACTGGGCAGGAGTGTACCACTGCTGTAACGCTAAATGGCAGCAACTCCTACATTTGTTGAGGTTCTTGATAGATGCGGATATTTTCATAATAAGTCTATTCAGTTTTTCTCTGTTCAGTTTTTGTCATTCCAGATCCATCACCAATAGGGGGTGCTTAGTACTCCCTCGTTAGTCAGGAACCCTTCGATATGATCTCCTCAACTTGGGAGTTTTGCAACTATTGTAAAATGTGCATCACGAGAGCTCAACCAGGCTCCATTTTTCCACCCAACACTTTTGCACCCTTTAGTCCGGAAGCAGACTTGAATTTGCAAGGCTTCTGGTTCGAAATCCATCAGCTGCCAGACTGCCACTGATGACAGCACATTCCTAAGAAACGTCCAGTGGGTTCATCACCCAAAGGAAAGCTCACAATATGGTGCAAAGTGATTTCGCAGGCGCCGGCTGCCCCTGTGACTCGGCAAAGCACAAGCAAAGGAAAATGAATGAACTAATGACTTATCAGAATGTTTGATCATATCTTGGTTCAATGGTTCAGTCGGCTGCTGGTGGTTTAATGGTGTGGAGGTCTTTTCTTGGCAAATATCAACCAATTGATTATCGTTGCAACACCACAGACTACCTAATTTTTTTTGCTGAAAATGTCCATCCCTTTAAGACCAGTGTACCCATCTTCTGATGGCTACTTCCAGCAGGATAGCACGCAATATCATGAAGCTGGAATCATCTCAGACCGGTTTCTTGAAGGTGACAATGACTTCCCTGTACTCAAAGAGCCTCCACGGCCTCCAGATCTTAGACCAATAGAGAGACCTTTGGGATTTGATGGAATGGGAGATTTACATCACGGATTTTCAGCTGACAAATCTGCGGCAGCTGCGTGATGCTATCATGTCAATACAGACCAAACTCTCAGAGGAATGTTTCCAGTACCTTGTTGAATCTATGCCACAACGGATTAAGGCAGTTCTGAAGGCAGAGGGGAGTCGGTGGGTGTATACCTTTGATGGGGGAGTGTTCAATTAATGCAGTGCTTCTCAAATAGTGGGGCGGGCCCCCATTGGGGGGCGTGGTTTGATGCTGAGGGGGGCGCGCGTGACCCTGGGATCATGCTCTTTTTTCCACCGTACTACAATAGAGTTTAATTGCACATCCATTCCAGCAGTCGGCAGTGGCAGCTCAGCGAGTTGATCTATATATCTCTCTCTTCTTTTTGTTTACTTTATGTTAACAAAGATACAATGTTATGCAGAGGTGTAGCTATAACTATTTAATAGACCAATGCTATTATTTATAGTTGCGTCGAAGGGTGGGTGGTGTGGTGGGCGTGCGAATAGTTTTCTTCTTGCTGGGGGGGCGTAACAGAAAATAATTGAGAAGCACTGAATTAAAGTAATAGATTCATCTTATACATGTTTGTTATTTTCTATATATGTTGAAGGCCACCAGAGGCCGCTAGATGATACTGGTGCGACTTATGCCTTAGTGCTAGGTGTAGTCCAAAAAATATGGTACATTCTTACAGCAAAGTGCAAAGGAGAGTTAAGGTGTTGCATTCTTTTATAATTATATATATATATATATATATATATACAGTCATATAAAAACATTAGACCTCCCTTGTTTTCTTCAATATTGTGTTCATTTTAAAGCACAATGCCACTGAAGGTATATTGCCTGAAGAATGCAATTAAGAGGGAAAGATGCAATGTGTAAAAACAGTGTTTTTGGCAACACAATGCCACACAGTTGTGAGAATTGATTTTGGTTACTGTCAAGAAAACTATGGAAAGTGTCTAGATATCAGCTCTGAAATTAAACTCTTGTCATTATATTTGTCCAAACCAATGGACCTTCAGGGGTACCAGGCAGGAATTAAAAACACCAGGGGTGGTCTTATGATTTTATTCTATGACAATGTGTAATAAGTACAGAGGGAACAGACTAAATGTGAATCTGATCCTGGTTTTCCCACCGTGGCAGCGAGGAATGAAGAGAAAATCTGGGGGAAAAAAGAAAGAGGGATGTTTCACACTAGGACAGGAGAAATATGAGAGGGGGAGTAAAAAGTCGGGGACACAGATGGACAAGTGCTTTTATGACTGAGTCTTTCCTGGCTCAGAGCCATCGCCACAGACTCTCTTTGTTTACCAGACTGCTAAGCTAATAGAGATAAAGGCAGGTTCCTGCTGGCCTCGAATTAGTCGTGAGGAATTCTTAACTCACGGGGAGAGGAGGGAGGAGCTGCACGTATACGGATGAAATTTCTCTCTAGATTTAATGTCCTCCACAGCTTCAGTCTGGACTTAAACTGTGTCTTAGACATAACGTTGGAAGTTTATATCACAATCCAAACTCAGGCCCAGGGGCCAAATCTGGTCCACATTTTAATAATATTTGGCCCTCAGGATCAAATCAAATGTGCACTAGAGTTGGACCCCCAGTCTATAGACCAGACATGGGCAAAATCTTGGCTCGTGGGCCACTAGTGGTCCTAACATGAGAAATGTGGGCTGAGTCCGGAGCAAAAAGGTGGAGCGTTCATTTAAACTAAGATAAATGGTGTGTATAAGTCACGTATAAAACCTAAAATCCTCGTGATCCTGAATTTCTAGAAGCCTTTATGATGTAATCTACTGGGAAACACAGGTGTTGCAGAAAAATGCAGAAATATACTGATAATATAAATAGTTTAATTTGGACAAGGGCCACATTAAAAAGCTCAATGGGCTGCATCCATCTGCATCCAGCGGAGGTGCTATTGGGTTGATAATATTGGCCGTCTTATATTATCGCACATAATATAATTGCACAGTGTACGCCCAACTTTAGTGACCTGGCATTTTCACGCTGACAACATGTAATTGTGTAAGGCTTCATCAATGATTTTAGATGCAGTGTATTAAAATATTGGGGCAGTAGTGGACCAGTGGTAAAGGACCTGGACTGGGATTCGGAAGGTTCCAGGTTCGAATCCACCAACTGCCAGGTTACAAGGTGAGGTCTACTGAGCATGGGTGCTTCAAGTTGCCCACTGTTGACTTTGGTGATGGGTTAAATACAGAGGTGACATTTTGTCATGTGCAGTGGTGTGAATCACAATGACAAGAAGTTTGATTTCTTTTAATATAAGTGAATGAGTGAATTGCATTTGATCCATGAATCAAATTCATTTATAATACCATACTTTACAGAAAGGTACTTGTAGATTTGTTTCATGTCCCGTCTTTTTTTTTCCCTCAAATGTAAACTTGTCACAAGGCTTGTAAAAGTTTGTTAAAAATTGTTTTGTGCCTCCTGGCCTCCACGATTTTTAATGGGAAAAACTCGAGTTACGAAATACGAGTGAATCGACGAACAACTGCCACTGTAGAGCGGATTAATCTCGGATCTTAAATCCTGTCGTTCTGAGTGATTTCTCCGCTTCTGGAATCCCTGCCTTGATTCCAAAAACTGGCCAAAATCCACTCCTCTTCACGGAAACACACACCCTCGCCGTAAAGTGTGTGATCACGAGACAGGAGGCCTCAGCAGATGCAGTTTTATTTTATTTGTGTCTGTAAAAGTCATTACACGGCCTCACAGTCCAAGGGAACTCTGAACAAAGACTCGTCTTCAGGGTGCGGTGCAGTGGATTTCAAAGAACCACTTGAAAAGCCTCAGACTCTGAGTTGCAATATTTATAGATTTTTAGGGATTATAGCGCCGTGCATCCCAGTCCGTCCTCACCTGTGTGTGTGTGTGTGTGTGTGTGTTGTAGCAGTGACAGCAGCAGGGAGCAGAACGACTTTAGAATCTCTCTGATAATTAGCGCCTTAAAAGAAGCTCATTTTTAACGATGTCACCAAGACGGCTTCGTGACAATTAATCTGTTTGCGTCTGTTTCCTTGGCATCTGTGCCAATTACTTTATATGCTAATATATGTAAATGACGTCTCAGATACCAGCGTCAAGTACCAGCGGCGAGTGCAGTGTTGTTTCTTTTGTCATGGTGTTGTGGCTGAGAAGGATGGAATCAAAACACTGGTCCAAAGTGTTCTGATGAGGAGAACCAGTCAAATTAAGATTGAGATTATAATAATCTGAACATCCCAGATGTTTGGATCAAATGTACTGAGGTAGAGGGGATGTTAGGCCACTGTCTGTCTGTCTGTCTGTCTGTCTGTCTGTTTTTTGTCTGTGTCAATTGGACACTGGTCCATCCACACATCTGACTGAGGTCTATGCTTTTTATATTTAAGACAATATCAATAAATACAAATCATAATGAATAATCTTAGGCTGAAATGTATATGGATAAAATCCAAGTTAATGTTTTTTTTGAAGACAAAGACAAGCTAACCTTCTGCAGTAACCACCCTCTCCACTGTGTGGCGTTCTCTAAGATCAGATTATTTAGGAATGTCCGATTATATCAGTCAGCCAATATTATAAGTCGAATTTTGGCATAATTACGTGATTTAGCTACAATTGATTACCGTTTTTCCTCTGATTATAAATCCAATAACTCAATGTCTGAGTTTTGCCAAATTTACTGGAATCAAACTGTGACGTCAAACTGCGACATATATCGGTATTGGAAAATTGTGATTTGGACACAATGGAAAAAAGTTAGTATTTGACATATCTACTATACTATAACTATGATTGCAATTATAGAGAATTTTGTAGAGAGAAAACTCTCCTACAACTGTGAACTGATCCATTTGAGGGTTGCACTGGGATTGGTTGATTTCCTCACGATCTGAATAAATCAAACAGAAATTTATCTTTACAACATTATTCTAAAAAAGCTAATAAGAAGGTAAAAAAGTCTAAAAAAGACAACAAGAAGAAAAAGATCGTGATTAGGAGCACTACATTTATAGAAAACATCTTTTTGGGTCGTGATGGTTTGGTGTTTTATTGTTCTTATGTGCGTTTGATTTTTTTGTCTGAAGGAATCATTTCCTGTTGTCATTCATCAAGTTGGACTGAAAAAGTTATATTTAATTAAGTAATAAAAACCAAAGAAATGTCTTCTTGAAATGTCAAAGAAAAATCTTGTTCTTTAATAATTTAATAAATAATAATTTGTTGAATTAATTAACAAAATGTTTTGTGATAATTTGTATTATTATATATTATTTTATTATTTATATTTTTATGTAGCACATTTTATAATGAAAAATTTGTTGAAAAATATATTTAATTTGATTTTTTAAATATTTTGTAGACATTTCTGGATGCCCAACACAAAGTGGGGACCTGAGAGTTGACAAACACTGACAAACATATAAACATATATATTGATAGACACCACGGATATACATGGTGTAAGCACTGGAACCCTAACTATAGTTCACATTTGATACGATCTTTTTAGGCCGAATATAATTACACTGCGAACTAGATTTGGTCCCCGGACCTGAGTTTGAGCCACCGTCTTCTACATAGATCCATCCATAGAAATATCTATGATATTGGTATTTTTCTTTCACAACTGTAAGCGTGAAAGTTCTGACGTTTCCACACCCGAAGACAAATCCTGTCTGCAGCTGTCCTGTAGGTGTCACTGTTGTACACCAGATATTCGCTTCCTTTTCTGTCCATTGATTTACTCTGGTGGACAGTGTCATTAAGGTGAATGATCTTTGGTATAACACAAATATATATTATATACATAATAAATATATGTTTTATATGTTTTCATACATACATTGAGATAATATGATTTTAACATTTGTGTATAACATAATGATATATATGAAGAAAAATATATATGACAATGAAAACCATGACCAATATCAAGGTACAAATACTGGCTCCTGGACCCTTATCAAATATATGTCATATATCTATACTTTAACAATACCATTGTTTCTCCCACTGTACAATGACAATGAAGTACTACTCTATTCTATTCTATTCTATTTCATATGTATTTACACACACACAACATACTGTATATAAACAGTATATATAAATTTATATATATATACTATATATTAATTTTATATATATACAGTATATATACAGAGATGAGTATATATAAATATATATATAATAGCTAGCTATTATTCTATAATTATGATATATTGTATTGATATGTGTGTATGTTTTATATATATACACACACATATATATGCATATATATACTGTATATATAATCCTCTATAATACTTAGATATGTTTGTTACCTGTCTCTTTACATATATATATATATATATATATGAATAAACATGTATCCATTTCTACCTATCCATATATGTATACATATAAATATATATACATATACACATATACTGTACATATATTCTACTCATATATTTTTTTCTATTTATTCTATTTCTTCTCTTTTCAACTTCTCTTTTTAGGTGTTTCTACGGCGAGTCAACATTTTCCATCTCCCCCCGTCCTCTGTGTCCTCAACTCTAACTCCAACTACCTCCATGTCCTCCATCAATGCATCCATCAATCTCTTTGTCTCCTACCTGGTAGCTCCATCTCTAGGATCATTCTTCTACCAATGTATCCACTGTCCCTCCTCTGAACATGTCCAAACCATCAAACCATCTCAATCTGTCTTCTCTAGCTTTTTCTCCAAACCTTCCTGTCTGTGTTGTCCCTCTAATCACCTCATTCCTGACCCTGTCCATCCTTGTCTCTCCTAAAGAGAATTTCAGCAGCATCTTTAACTCCTCCACCTCCACCTCTGTCTCCTGTCTATTTATTATTTATATACTATATATTTTTATCTACTATTGACCTGACCTGTCTAGTCCATGGAGCTGAGGACATTTTCCTCAGCTCCACACCTGTGGATAAATACCCGAAACTCCTAAACCAATCCCAAATTGAACCCTTCAGTCTAATTTTTCCCACTGTTGCCCCCTAGCTGTGAAATGGACACTGACACTGGAGTAAGAGGTGGGACGGTAACAGTCGGTAACAGCTGGCTGCAGCCTCAGTCACTTGGACATGACAGGATCACAGCTCTCTGAGTGGTTCTGGGTCTGAAATGATCCTCTACCCAAGACCCTGTCAACAGTGATGTCTTCATAACTAAAGTGAGTGGACAGGCTGGCCCTGCCATCCAGGAGAGGTGACAACAAATCCAATTACCCCCCCTGTAGGGGGCCTGGAACAAAGAGAGGGACGCAGGGGGAGATTCTGCATGGAGAATATGTGAGGATAAGGTTGGATGGATAAGGGGGACAATTCTTGGTCTGGACAGGACACTGTACTGTACATACGGTTGGAGGATTGTTTCTTTTTAACGTTTACCAGTTATTGCATGTATTTATTAACTAGTTTATGGTGTTTTTATTGCAGAGTACATTTAGTTCACTAAATATATACAAGCATAACACTTATCGTGAAATAATTTGATATTATTATGAAATAACGTAAAAACTATCATGGCATAATGTAAAAATGTATCATGAAATATTGGATACTATCACGAAATAACAATAAAATTTTGATCATGAAATAATTTAAAATTATTATGAAATAATGTGATAGTATCAAAAAATAACATAATTTATCCCAAAATTACGTACAATTTATCACAAAAATTTAAAATTTTACATAAATTAACACAAAACGACCACAAAATTAAGTAAACTTATCACGATATAATGTAAGAAAATCACAAAATAATGTGATACAATTTACATTAAATGACGTAAAGCGCATTGCAACATTATGCAAAACTTATCACATAATAACCTAAAACTTATCGCAAAATAACATGATAGCAATCAATCAAATTTTATTTATATAGCCCACATTTACAAATCAAATAACAAAAAAAAAATTTACAGAAAAAAAGGGGATATTCAGTCCATTTTTTTTCAGAGTGGCAGCAGAATGTTTTCATAGATCACGATTGTGTCTCTCTATTTTATGACAGAGGCTGCACGTCTTAAAAGATTTGACCCGTGGCCAGACTTTGGACAATCCTGTATTTTTTGTCCATAACTACTTTTCAGCCTTGAATGCTGAGGTGCTGCTGAGGTTCTTTTGAAGGGTGACAAGGATGGACAAGGTAATCAGGGGGACAACACAGACAGGAAGGTTTGGAGAAAAAGCTAGAGAAGACAGATTGAGATGGTTTGGACATGTTCA
>JAFBJS010005716.1:0-19084 GCA_016785265.1 Paraplagusia blochii | reverse complement strand
AGATATGAAGCGGATCTTTATGTGAGTGAATCGTCACATCCCTAATATATATATATATATATATATATATATATATATATGTATATATATATATATAAAATCACAAGCGAGCAATGGAGCAATGGTTTGGAGAAAAACTTTTTTAAGAAAAGGAAGACATTTCAGTCTATTTGTTTGCTTCAGAAAGAGAGTTAGGTAAAAAATAGGTGATACCATGGGAGTTCCCTCTGCAGTCTACGCCTACAGCAGCATAGAAGGATAACTCCGACAGTTTTCAAACACATATCTCAGTCTCTCTGCCATAGATTTTCCGACACAAGTGTAAACCAACATTAACACGAAAAAATTTACGGCGCTTGTAACTTTGGGGCGTTGGAGTTACTAGGGACAGCTCAATGCAATACTTCAGGTTCAAATCCACCAGCTGCTAGGTTACCGCTGGGCTGCTCTGACTATAGCACCGTCCCAAGATAACACCCAGTGGGCTCAGCACCCACAGGAACGGTCACAGTTTGGAGCAGTGTGATTTGGGTGGCAGTTGTGGAGACTGATAAGCAGACAAGGGTCCGCTTAAAGAATGAAGGAAGACAACTTTAGCTAACTTTAGCTAAACTTAACTTTGCGCACCATGCCATGAACTGGGACCCAACCACATATTTAGCAACTGAAGCCTGCCACACGCTGGAGGAGGAAGGAAGGTTTTGAATAGATCAAGAAAATGTATCAGCACATGGTTACTGATATCGTCATCAGTTCATATTCCAAGTTAGCTATCTGACGTAAAATAGTTTGGACGTCTTGAGCCTACGATGTTTCACGATTATGTCTTGTTCCATCGTTGTGACATACAATGTGACCCAGAGTTTCGAGCTGATAGATTAATCGCAAATATCGGATTGTGCAAAATTTGCACTGTATTTGTAGTTTTTAACACTTTTCCTGAGAGTATCTTTGGTTCTGACCATGTTCCTAGTTTGTCTCCTCTATTTCTGTCCCCTTCGCTCCCTCCCCCATTCGACTCCTTTAATCTTTGCCAAAGAAACTGAACTGGAACTGAGTCTGGATCAGCTGAAGATTTATTCCTGTCGAGTTTTTCCTCCTGCTGACACAAAGTGGCTGCTCAGCGTGGGATCTAATTTGTTTTTGTCTTTTTTTAACAATAATTGCGGACCACATTGGGCTCTAATGTCTGCTTATTATAATTGCAATATAATATTGTGCATAAGAAAATAATTGTTTTTCATTCCATTGAGGTTTGGAGAATTTCGACGATAAATACAGGACTGACGTGAGGTGACTTTAGTGGAACGCTACTTTTTATACTGTTTTAGACCCATTTTAATTGATTATTCATTATTATTTAATAGTGATTGTATTGCAGCGCACATTTAGGGCCATTAAAAATATTAACTATATGACATGTAATTGATAAGGATGCACAATATAAATTTTTGCCAATATCCGATTTTGAGGAAATGCTACTAACACTCCTAACGCTATTTTTCCTCAAAACAGGAGGTTAACATCTTTGCACCTCATGTCGGATTCCAGCTAATTTTGCCAAAGAAGGCTTTGAGTTTTCAGACTTTTATTATTTGAGGGAAAAAACTAAGTTATCTTACCGATATTACACAAATTTAGAGGGTTAGGATCAACTCCGCTGTCTTGCACACTGACGTTTCTTCTTTTTTCCCCCATTAGGGTTTTGGGAAGTCCTTCCTCAATGGATGTGAGGGTCTATGACCGGGGTGTCAAACTCATTTCACATCGCGGGCCACATACGGCTTGGGTAGTCAAGTGGGCTGGACCATTAAAATTATACGTAGTATTCAGCTGTAAATAACCAAAATATCATGTCTTTCTTTTCCAGCTAGCGATTAGTTGATGTTATCTCTTCTCAGTTGTCCTTGCAAGCCGTCATATTTTTTCGCTCTGATGAGACTCGTAGTGGCGCTAATATTATATTTCTTAAATACTGACACCAAGCACAAAGGTTTCTCGTGCGAGTCCGTAAATAAATAGCACGTGGTCTATTTTTCTATGAAAATTCTACTCTCTTTATCTCTGTCTTTATGTTATGACAGGTTGGCTAATGAGGTTGTAGCGAGAAGGTAGAGAACAGGGTAGAAACAACGTCGCGACAAACAGTAGATGGCGCATTGATAACGTCTGCTGTTTGGTCTGTCTCAGGGATGTGGCTTGTCTTCCAAAAACAGTGTGACCAAAATAATGACCCCCCTAGTGGACAATTCTCGAATTGCATTTAAAAAAATCCATGTCTTTTATGCATTTTTTCGCTTTTTATCATTATTATTTCAAATTATGCTGCGGGCCAGATTGGACCTCCTTGCGGGCTGCTTATGGCCTGTGGGCTGTATGTTTGACACCCCAGGACACAAGCAGCAGATGGCGCATTGATAACGTCTGCTGTTTGGTCTGTCTCAGGGATGTGGTTTGTTTTCCAAAAAAAGTGCGACCAAAAGAGTGGCCCCCTAGTGGATGATTCTTGAATAGCGTTTAATAAAAAAATAAATAAATCCATGTCTTTTATGCATTTTTCACTACTTCAAATTTTCCTTTGCTTATTTGGAAAAAAATTTGGAAAAACAATAAAAATTTCGTGGCACAGCCCTAATCTGAAAATAATTCCTTTTCGTTTAGACTAGAAAAGCACTTGTGACTTCACTTCATCCGTCCGGCAACGGACAAACAGATGAAGATGAATGAATGGATGAATAAAAGCTACTTTCTTGTATCCTTATCAACCCATGTTAATGAATCATTGACTCGTTAATGTCTGGATTTCCTCTTAATCTGATGTTTTTTTCCGTCATCCACTCTCTCCTTGTCTCCGTCCCGTTCGACGTATTAAAAACACAATTAAACAACAACAAAAATGAAATTATTTCAGGTAAATCAACTTCGAGCCTGATTCAGGACACACACGTCCATGAGACTGTATTCGTTCGTCCCTCCTAACCTCCCAACTCACTCACTCACTCACCAACGCACACACTCTGAGGAGCTAATTAAGGTTTTAATATGCAAATGTGATTTGCCGTAAATTATCCAGCTGGCAAATAAACCTGTTTACGCCTGAAAATTAATCAGAAGTATATCAAGGAGTGTGTTTCTGTGGCTGCTGCTGTAAAAACAAGAAAATGATCCCCAAGCCCAAAGGAACAAGGGATCAAGAGAACAGAGATCAGGTCTTTTATCTGACAAGGGTTGATAAAGTATGAAACTCATTCCTATTGATAATAACTTTTTGGTCAATATGCGATCTGCTGACATAGTAAAGTTTAGATTCAAACCAATGTAGTATTATTTATTGATTTATCTGTACAAACCATCAAATACGATAAATTAAAAGAGCTGTGGTGCTGCCATCTAGTGACTCAAAACTATAAATAAAATGATTTTATTACAAATCATTTTTCAGACATTATGTTAAACGATTTTCATTATTGGAGGAATAACCGATAACGCTAACCCTAACGGATAACGATTCCTACAAATAGAAATAAATATGCTAACATGGGATCATTAATTCGACATCCTTGCTATAAAACAATAGCATATTTGCCACGGTATTTACAAATTTTAGGCAAAAATTGTTGCTGTTTTGTAAATGAACATTGTTCCTAGCAAAGCCTGCCGACCATATCATCATTGGTCCAAATTTCACGAAATGAAAACAAACTAAAAGAAAACCTCAACTCCGTGTGAAATGATTTTCTCAATGACAGCAGCTCATGATGAAACGGTATCAAAGTGAAAATGTTCCATAGAGTTGCGGTTATCTGTCTCGAGAGCTAGGAGCACAGAGTTCTGGGTTCTAATCCCAGAGGATCCTCACATCTCTAATGGCGCTTCCCATGTGGCTCCCTGTGAGTTGCAACCATCTACTTAATGGTGCCCCTTGTGGCAGCCCTTCAAAGACTCTGTACACTGTACATTTCCCCAATGTGAGACAAATAAGGGATTTATTTATCATGATTATTATTATATCTTAATTTGAAGAGACTCCAATGAAAAAGTTGCATCAAATACCTCGTAGAAACACTACTACAAGGGCAGTGGTCGCCCACAGGTTAGGAAGGGAAACTTGGGTCCAGAAGGGTTCAAAGAGATTAGTGATCAAGAGGATGTCTTGATCACCGACACCAGAAAAGTAAATCGGAAAAGAAAAAAAAAGTATTCATCCATTAATCAATCATCCCCTTATCCAAGACCAGGACGTGGGGCAACAGCCAGTGCAGAGACTACAAGACGCGGTTTCCCTAGAAAGACAGTGGGATCCCCCAAAATCCAGTGGGGAGCATTGGGATCCCCCCAGATCCCAAAGCCTTTCTAGGCAACGTAGTCCCTTCAGCCTCGGTATCCCTTCAGTATCCTTTCTCTGGCTCTGGCTCCCCTGCCAGTGAGACACAACCGGACCACCTCCCTAGGGAAGCGCCTGAGGAGTATACGATAAAAATGCAAGGCCACCAAAGCTGAATCCTCTTAATGTGGAAGAATAGTGGCTCTACTTCGAGCTCCTTACTCTACCTCTTAGATAGCGACCTGCCACCCTGCGATGGAAAGCTCATTTCGGCCACTTGTATCCGGGATTGGGTTTTTTTCCGATCATGACCCAAAATTTGTCATGTTTTCATTAAAAACACATAAGATATTAGAAGCTAAACCTCAAAGTTATACGTTGTTCTTTAGCCTTAAGTTGATCAACTGCCTGGCACATGTACAGAGAACCCTACACAGATACACTTGATTGACAGACAACACTGAGGCAAATGTCTCTAGAGCTAAAGTTTGACTTCACACTGGCCAAATGTGAATGTCTCCATTTAAATGTCCAACAGGTGAATTGACCTGTCCTTTCAAACCACTGTCCACCCTGTGACGACAAACGCAAGAGGCCACAAATATTAGGTGTATCCCATGAGTTGACGGAACTCTTATAAGGTGTGGAAACAGTTCCACCTCGCAGTGGTGGAACTTGCCCCTTGGAAAGACTGATTTCCACCGAGGGAGGGATTGCATGAATGTTTTATTGCGGTAAATAATTAATAATTTATTACAAACAGGCCAGTGATCAAATGGAGCCTCATGGCAACAGACATGAAAAATCCCACTTTTGTAAACAAAGAGAAGAGGACCCAGATTTCCTCCACTCTTGCTACCCCCACCACCTCAATGCCCCCCATGTTGCTCTTATGACACACACATGAAATGCAAATGTTCCAACATACATCAACAACTGTCAGAACCCACAGAAAAAAAAAAAAAAGATCGGCAGTAACCCCTCGCCGTTAGTCAGTCCATCGCATTCACGCTCACACTTATTTTCAGTTGCCAGAATAAACATTTTTCATGTGTTCCGTGGCAACCCCAGAAGTAAGACTGAGTGGGACACATTTGATCTGGCCTCCCGCTGTTCCCTGATGGAAAGATAAGCTTCCAACACTTGTCTCCCACCTGAATTTGCCTGGGCAACTCCAGGCTGTGAGACTCTAGAACCTGACAGATCCTAAAAAATAAACTAGTCACTTCAAATGTCCATTTAGTCAAACGTCCAAAAAAGGTAGACCATGCTGACCATGGGTTGCCAGGGTCGAGAGTCTTGTTTTAAGGAAGTGAACAGAAAAAACAGGAATGTATTTGCCTGTTTTGATCACACACCATCAGGCTTATTAACGAAATCGTCAGGACGCGTAAACAGCATTTTCCAAGAATCCATCCCATCTCGCCTTGTGCCTTAAGCCAGAATGGATATTTCATTAAAGATCTGATTAAAACCCTGTAAACAACATGTAGAAAACAAGAAAACCACAGCGAACAAGAATCAAAACAACTTTGAAATCTGTGTACTGATCACCTTCAGAGTTCATTTTTAAGTAAGCTTCCTATTCCTCGGAGCTTTTAATGAATGCTTTAATATGCAAATAAGTCCGCGGGGATAAAATCATGACAAACAGATGGCAAGTGTGGGTATTTATTTTGTGAATGCAGCCGGGCATTTAGGAAACTTAATGCATATTTTTACTCTGTAGCCATTAAAAAGAAAATATCATCACCGATGAGCGGCTGCGCCGATAAATTGTCTCTGTCTTAAGGAATGCGTGAAGATTCATAAGGACATTATTAATGTTCCCCTTTAATCGAAGTCAGATGTTTCTACAGGCTGACGTCCTATACGGGCCGCACCAGAACCTCGGTTCTGCCAAGGAACACGCCTTGTTTGGGAAATATTATATACAAAAATATGACCACCGACTATTAGTAAGAGTTTGGGATGTCCGATAACACGGGCTAGCCCAAATATTAGCATTTTATGTGATATCTGAAAGATATCAGTTTTACCTCCGATAATATAAACCTGATAAGGCAACGTCTAAGATTTCAGAAAATGTTTGGGGGAAAAATGCCATAGATTATACTGGAACTCACTAGATGGCACCATTAGCACTCATTTTATTGATCTCACTATAGATCCGGGAACGTATAAGCGAGTGTTCGAGTGTAAGTATGTTAGCATGTTATAACATAATACTCACACTCGAACGCTTGCCGTATTGCCACTTACAGACGCCATTTTTGTAGGACGTCAACTTGGCTCTCGGGCGCAGTTTAGTAACGTCACACATGGACACTGTCGTGTGATTGGCTGCAAACGAGTGAGACTTCTGATTGGCTGGTGACGGACTGACGTAGCAAAATCACGCTCATGAATCTGGTCCGAGTAAGAAGAGTCTCAAAATTACAAATTGCACGTACTTTCACAAATTAAAAGCACAAATTGCATGCATGTACAAAAAACGTAGTTTGAAGAAACAGAATCTGATGTGTGAAACATTGTGTGTTCTTCTCAGAATACGTCGTTTTTTTTGTCTATTCTGGCTCCATATCTCACGCTCTCAAAAAGTGGTTTGCACAGTTGAATAAAAAAATACTTGCTAAATTGGTATAGGTTGATATTGGAATCAGGATTGAAGTGTTCAGACAATATTGGCATATTAGATAAAAAATCTCTAAATATCGGGCATTCGTCCCCTCCTTTCAGTTTGTCCACCACAGCAAATCATTGTTTTCCATGATTCCATGAGTTCATCCCCACCTTTTTGGGGGATATTGTAGTAAATGAGTTCACATGGTGCTGGGGCTCCTACCTTTTCCTCCAGGGGGACATTGTCCAAATCCAAGTTTACAAGTGATCGGTTAATCTTCATGGCCAGACACAAGGCCATCAGTCCGCCCACCTTCACATTATTCTGACGGAGGTCCAGACCCTGAATGTGATGGTTCTCTGCCAGAAACTCAGCCAACGCCACGGCACCTTCACCAAAAACAGATAAAACAGGACGTTCTCAGGTTCTTCAGTCATCCAGGTCATTAAATACAACAATGTTTACTTTGAGGAGACAAATAATATGTCAAGGGAAGTTGTGGCTAAAGTGGTGGCGGACTTGGGTCTGCAAAGCTAGGGGTCCTAACCCACCAGCTGCCAGGTTGCCACTGGTGATAATATCACTATTTAACTAACAGAAGTGTAGAAAATTGATGATGTATAGATTAGAGACATTATCGAGAGACAGAGCTGGAGGTGGAGGAGTTAAAGATGCTGCTGAGATTGTCTTTAGGAGAGACAAGGATGGACAGGATCAGGAATGAGGTGATTAGAGGGACAACACAGNNNNAGCTAGAGAAGACAGATTGAGATGGTTTGGACATGTCCAGAGGAGGGACAGTGATTATATTGGGAGAAGAATGATCCTAGAGATGGAGCTACCAGGTAGGAGACAAAGAGGAGATTGATGGATGCATCGAGGGAGGACATGGAGGTGGTTGGAGTCAGAGTAGAAGATACAGATTAAAGTCCCCACTGTGGTCCAAGAGTTAAAAAAAATGTGTCCTCTGTAAGAGGATAAGGACGAATGAATGAATGAATGAATGAACGTGAGGAACGTTCGTACCCTCACAGGTGATGCTGGTCTGGGCTAGACCCAACTTCATCAATGAGCAGTTCATCATCAAAGGTGATTGGATTTTCTGGATCCCCTCGTCTCCAATCCTGTTCTCAGACAGATCCAGGACCTGCAGAACCTTCAACCCTGGCTACAAGGACAAACACATATTTGTTAGGTTATATTTAGAGATGAAACGTCAGCTGTCTACTGCACAACAAGCTGTTAGCGACATTGTTAGTTCTAAATACTACCTCAGTTTATCACAAAGGTCTCAAACACGTGGCCCGTGGGCCATTAACCACCCTGATGTAAAAGTTGAATTTATAATAATAATATTTTATAGATTTGTTCTCCACATTTTATGGTAAATCCTACAGTTCTCCAAACCCTGATCCACAGTCTCCTTCTGGTTCAGTGTGGTATTACACAGAATCTGTAAGAATTTTTTTATTTTTTTATTTTTGTATTTAACACTGAAAGCTGACGTGGCCCTTTGGTGAAATGATAGTGTGGGTGGTGGCCCTCAACTTGTTTGAGTTTAAGACTCCTGGTTTATCAACAATGCATTCATTTATTTCTTTTCCTGTGTCTGAACAAAGTTGATATGTTAACCCTTCTAATGTATTTGTTTTATGTTTTATTTTATGATTTCCTTTTTACTTTACTTAAAACGGGTTTTAGGATTTGCAGTCATGTCATTTTTATACAATAGAAATAAACATACTGTATATATATATACAATATATGTATATATATATACAGTATATGTGTATATATATATATACAGTATATGCGTATATAGTGGTCCTACTGCCTGTGACAATAAAGAAAATGTAGAGACAGTTATAATATTGTAACTGATATAATAACCCTGTAGGGGGCATCGTAGGGCCTGAAATATGGAAAAAACTAACAAAACTTTCACAGATTCTACCTACCCATACATATAGCTTCCTCCTGGAAGTAAACTGTGTATATTCATTCATTCATCTTCTTCTGCTTGTTATGTTATTATGTTGTTCTTCTTGCTAGTGGATTCGAACCGGGGACCTTGCAGACCCAAGTCCGCTTCCTTAACCACTAGGCCACCACTGCCACCACTGCCATAAACTGTGTATATATGTTGCAAAAAGTCTATTTATTTGTATTTTGCTGTGTTTCTTTTTAGGCTTGAAAATGTTAAAACCACTAAAACACTGGACATTTTAATAAAAACTTTGTGATCCACAAAATCCCTGAATAGACTTAAAACTTTGCCAAACATAAATTGATATTCATATTAAAAATGCTGCTGAAATGCACTGAGGGGCTAAAGCTGAATCGCGATACAGCAAAGCGCGATTACAGTTGATATAAGTATATACAGCAGGGGTCTCAAACTCCAATAAGTTGAGGGCCACGACCCACACTATCATTTCACCAAAGGGCCACAAAGAAAAAAAATCTATTAAAAATCAGTTTCTCATAGATTCTGTGTAATACCACACTGAACCAGAAGGAGACTCGGGATCAGGGTTTGGAGAAATATAGGATTTACCATAAAATGTGGAGAACAAATCTATAAAATATTATTATAAGTTTAACTTTCACGTCAAGGTGGGGGCCGCAAAATATTGTTCCACGGGCCGCAAAAGGCCCACGGGCCACGAGTTTGAGACCCCTGCTATACAGCATTTGCCTCTTTTACTTTGACTGTGTCAGGGCTGAACTGTTTTACAGTAGAACCTCATTAGCTTTTACGAACAAACATAGACAAGCGCTCATTTTGACAATGTTTTCTGTCATGGTACGAGCTTTGAACCCTCGCCCCCAGTCTCCAGGGCCACATTAGCACGGAAACACGATTAGATGGTGCATGAAGCCCGGGGTCTCTACGACACCAGGGACCCGCGTTGCTCAACAGTATGAAGAGAAAGCCGCCGCCCACTCCCCGGTCGTCCCCCTCTTTTCACCACTCGTGTTAAACTTCTCCGGTCAGTGTTTTGAGGAGGAGTGCGGGGGCGGGAAGAAAGCCAGGAAAGAACAGATTCAGGGAGCGTCGTCTACTGAGTTAATTCGCAGAGCCAACACGCTCAGGAACCCTCAGTCGCATCACCATCGCCACCTCGTTTTTCTCCCGCCTCACTGAGCTGCAGCTCACAGAGGCACTGGCACGACCAATGATTGGCAAGAATGTTCTTCGCTGAGAAGCGGAGGGAGGACGAGCATCTTGAACGGCTATGCACATGGGATAATAGCAGACAATTAAAGAGGTGACAGCGTGGCTGAGAGTGTGCAGGAGTCAAGCATGGTTGAAGCCTGTCAAACGTAAAACCACGGGAGGGTTGGAGTGAGAAGTTTGAGGGGGGTGGAGGGAAGTGTGAAACCACCCGACACACACTGTAAGCTTTTACACATAACATGCTGCCTGGGGGGATGGAGGGAGACGGGGGGTATCAGATCAAAGCAGAGACACAAAATATGGACTTTGTTTGTGACAATCAAAAACATTTGGATAAAATAATCAGCCAAAAAAATAAAATCCGACTCAGTTCTTTTACGGAGATTAGTGGGCGTTTGGGCGATCAGGAAGGATGAACCATGTTGATGGGTTAGGCCTTCAGCTACCAAGCCCCTCTATTATGGAACCACCTGCCAGCTCCAGTCTGGGGGACAGATAAAGTCTCTATTTTCAAGTCTAGACTGAAGACCTTCCTGTTTGACATTGCCCATGGTAGCCTACAGGTCCTGACATAGACCCTCCCGTGAGGCCTATGGCTGTACCTTGGGTCCTAGTTATTGTCCTTGATATGCCGTGCTGGTCTTCTCTTGTTGTCCTCTATGTCTCTCTCATTTCTTTTCCTTACTCCTTATTTTCCTAACTTATTTCCCTTATTCTCTAAGGACTGGGGACTCTGTTCTCCCCCCAGAACCTTATGGCCATAAACTGGACTCAGGACTTAGCCTCCAAATCATGGCCCAACTACCCTTGCACCCTAGGGTATGTGTTCTTGATCCAGGACTTCGGCTTTGTATTGACTCTACAAGGACTTTAAAGAGCCTATGTAGATATAGGTCTTCTTGCTTGTAGAAGGGGAAGAGGAGTTTTCGGGGGAGTTGTTCTTCAGCCGGTGTGAGGTTCTATAAGGGCATGGGGTATTTTCCTGTTTTTTCCTGCGTAATTCTTGGTGTGCCTTGAGATAATGGTTGTCAACAATCGTTTTGGATCGGTTATCGTTCTCTGACCTACACAGTCTGAGTGTACCGATCCAAAAAGCCCCGATCAATCGCAAACGCAGTACAACAGTCGAATTGTGGATTGGCTTCCTGCTCCGTGGCCCCGCCCACAAATTGACATTAGTCATAGACGCGACAATGGCAGCTTCTGCCCCCTAGAGCGGCGAGCCCATAGACACATATAAATCTATTCACACACGTCTATGGAGGTTGTGTCTCTTGTGGTGTGTGAACTGTGACATGGGCTGATTTGATTGGAGTTCAGGAAGTGGGTGTAATGGCAGACAACACAGACGGAATTTACAGTGTTTCTCATTTAAAATGTGCTTAATTAACATTACACTTTGGATCGAACTGGATCGATCGTTTAATATTTTTTATGAATCGTTCCTGAATCGGATCGTAGCCTGTGAATCGAGATATGAATCGGAGTGTTATGTGAATGAAGATTCACACCCCTGATAACTATGATAACTATGACTAGTGGGGCCGACATAAGACAACATGGGTTGTAGTGGAGAAGAGAGTGGTCTAGGGCAGGGATTATTAACCTTTTTGGCACCGAGGCCCAATTTTTTCAGTGTCGAGTGACCTGGGGCCCTTAATAATCGCAGTTTAAAATTTTCACAGCCCTGTAGGGGGGGCGCTGTAGGGGGCCCAATTTTGGGCCGGGGCCCAATGGTTCAGAATCCCTGGTCTAGGGAGTGTATAACTACTAGTGATCTCTCTTACATTGACTAGAAACTGACGGAGTTCCTCAGTTTCAAGCTGTCAAGCTCCAAAGAGAAGAC
Organism: Paraplagusia blochii; assembly: GCA_016785265.1. NCBI lineage: Eukaryota > Metazoa > Chordata > Actinopteri > Pleuronectiformes > Cynoglossidae > Paraplagusia > Paraplagusia blochii. The sequence goes on along the minus strand of JAFBJS010005716.1, from coordinate 7,110 downwards.
CAGACCTTTGCAACTTACAAGGAGAAGGAGATGAGCTACATACTGGCAACCATTCCTACTGACAACCCTACATACTGGCAACTTTACAAAGTGACCATCCTACATGCTGGCGACCCTTCTACTCACTCAAGGTAAATGCTGACAAAACATGGTTTATTATCACGTAGTGGAAATTGATACTAAATTGATACTTGTGAAGCTTTGCAACACTTATAGTAAGTACCAACAGGATAATCCTGGTGTACTGTCCTCGAGGTTCCATCAATTCCTCTTTGACTGCTTATCCATTGCCAAGTTGTGGGGGCAGTTACCCCCAAAAGCCACCCTTTCTCCAAGCGCCAAGTCCAACGGAAAGAACCAACCACCCTAACATGGATTTGATCTTCCCTTGGAGGTGAACCAATATCCTATTCCTAGGTGGTTAAGGAAGTGGACTTCGGTCTACAAGGCTTCAGGTATGAATCCCCCAGCTGCCATGTTGCTACTGTGCCAATCCACAGGACAGCTTACAGTATGGGATTTGGGTGGCAGTCGTGGAGATGCTTCACCCACGATCCGGCGAGGGATAAGAGAATGAAGATGAATGAAAATTCTAAAGATTCCTACCAATGAGTGTCTTGGTGGTACTCACCAGAGTCTTGGAGAGTGAGAGCATTCCTTCTACAGTGATCTGGTTTCTCCGCAAGAGCAACACCTTCAGACCTGCTGTCTGCCACCTCAGACCATCACATAGCTCCGCGAAACCTGGGTTTTGTACAACATATTTAAAAGGTTTGTTTCTGAATGATTCTCTTGGAATTGCATTTATAACAGCTTCTATGTTTGTATCGCGATTGCAACAATCGGGATAATTAAAAGAACAACACTTGGGCTGAAAGATTCTTTTCATTTCAGCAAAGGTTAGGAGAGGGAATACCTGTCTCGGTGTAGACAGGTCTAGGTTCAGACAGGTATTGTGGAGGAGAAATTGTGGGAAATCTGCAGGATTTCCAAAAAGTTGGATTTTTACACGACCAATCGTGAGGGAATCGGGAGGCGATCGTAAGGTGATAATCGCTTCATTTTACCAAATGTACACTGCATAATTCAAGTTGCACACCTCGGTAAAATCAGGCCTGATTGTCAATCGTTGCATGAGTAAAAAATTGTGGCAGAATCACATAGGGGGCGCTAGACTTTAGACACGTAGAGGAAGGTGAGGTATTTTCCAGTGCAGAATGTAACTTGATTTTACAGACAGTTCAGTTGAAAGTGTTTCCTCGTTGTTCTCACCTGCATCGCCCAGAGTGTTGCTGCTGAGCTCCAGAGTCTTTAAGGTGGAATTGTACCGCAGTAGGTCCCCGAGCTGCAGAGCATCCTGGTAACTATTCAGCAAATTGTTGGTGAGGTGGAGCTCCTGCAAAGTCCTGTTTAACTTCAGTGAACTAACTGTGGAAAAGAAACCAGAGACCAGTCACTGTCATATAAGAGAGGATTAACTATAACCTACTAACTCAGTACTTCTCAAAGAGTGGGACTGGTAAGTGCCAAAGGAAATGAATATAAGTATACCACTGCTGCCTCCAGTCACTAGGTGGCAGTAACTCATACAGAGGTTTATGCAGATCAAATACACTCATTATCAGGTTCCTAATATTACAGTGGTCCATCTCCTAATGTTGCTAATGCTATCTATCTATCTATCTATCTACCTATCTATGTATCTATCTATCTATCTATCTATCTATCTATCTATCTATCTATCTATCTATCTATCTATCTATCTATCTATCTACCTACCTACCTACCTACCTATCTATCTATTTATATATCTACCTACCTACCTACCTACCTATCTATCTATCTATCTATCTATCTATCTATCTATCTATCTATCTATCTATCTATCTACCTATCTATCTACCTACCTACCTACCTACCTCAAAGTGAGGACATATCAGGCTACCATCTGAGTGGTGAGTGGAGTTACTAGCTAGTTATAGTATAAATAGTATAGATATCTATCAATCTATCTATCTATCTATCTATCTATCTACCTACCTATCTATCTATGTACCTACCTACCTACCTACCTACCTACCTATCTACCTACCTACCTACCTATCTACCTACCTACCTACCTATCTACCTACCTACCTACCTACCTACCTATCTATCTATGTACCTATCTACCTACCTACCTACCTACCTACCTACCTATCTATCTACCTACCTACCTACCTACCTACCTACCTACCTACCTACCTATCTATCTATCTATCTCTGTGGTAAACAAAGATACCAGTGATGTATTATTCCTTTTATTGCTGACCTTATTTCCTTTAGGTAGGAATTTGACAGACAGACAGACAGACAGACAGACAGACAGACAGACAGACAGACAGACAGACAGACAGACAGACAGACAGACAGATAGATAGATAGATTAGCAACACATGTCGATTTATTTACTAGGGCAACAGTAGATGAATAGACAATGGGATTAGAGGAGAACTGGGACCAGTTCAAGTCATTCCGTCTTTCAATAACACACTCCAGTTAGTCTGAATAATCTGCACAGATTAAGATTAATATAGAAAATCAACTCCAAATAACAAACCTTTTTTCTGACACATTCGTCACAATTAGACCTTTTATTGCTGCTGCTGTGTGTGTGTGTGTGTGTGTTCACCTGTGTGTGTGTGTGTGTGTGACAGTTACAAGCTGTCATGGATGTGTGAAGTGGTGCATAAAGTGACAGGTAAGAGATTAGTCCTCTAATCTGGGTCTAGACCTGCAGAGAGGGTCAACGGTCAAATCTGGTCCTGCTGGCCACAGGACACACACAGCCACGTCCACACGTGTCCGGCCTTAAACCTGAGATATGTGTGTGTGTGTGTGTGTGTGTGTGTGTGTGTGTGTGTCATACCAAGTCTATAAAGCGGCATGCCGCTGAGCTGGGCGTTGTGAAGGTGCAGCGTAGTGAGCCGGCTGGTCAACAGAGCCTTGGACAGAGACAGGGCTGGGTAGTCCACCATGGGCATGTTGGAGGCGTCCAGCCGAGACAAACGCACACTCTGAAACACACAAACGTATCAATGAGCTCAGTTAGAGCGACTAAAGGTCCAGGTAAAACAATCAGTCTGATTAAGAAGGTTTTCTAGACCAAGAAAGTCTTGTAACGATATTAACTTTTGCTGATATATAATTTGCCGATATTGATTTAGATTTAATTCTCCGATACTGATGTAAACTGATGCTGTGGAAATTTGCTCCCAAAACTGAGGCAAACATCTTCGAATCCTATGTGAGATTCCAGGAAATGTCGAAAAAATACAGACAATGTGTTTTTAGATTTCTGATTTTATCCTGTATGATTATGCTCATACCAGGCTGATACTATCGGCCAACAGATATTATCGGACATTCTGAAATTTTGCTGTTGGAAATGCACTGGAACCACAGTAACAGGTTCTGGTACCAGCATTCTCCACACAATCACCTGATTGATCAATACAGGATATTAAGCTGCACTGCTGCCATCTAGTGACTAGGAGGTTGTTTATCGTTCAATATGTTCTGTGACCATGTGCTGTGTAGGAGTTAAGACTTTATGTATGAGAAGAAAGGAGTGAAGAGGTGTGGCTGACCAATCTCCATGGTCTGATATTAACACGTCTCTTGCTAATGCTTCATCCTCATACTGTACTGAAGAGTTTGTTACTTCAGTCATGGAGGAATCTGTTCAGACCCTAAAACAAGTGACCATCATCATGGCCCAGAAGAATCTGCATTGTGTATTTGTATATATTTTTAATTCCATGGGAGGAATTTGAGTTTTGTATGAGGATGTCAGGCGTGGCAGATGAGTATGTTAGATTGGTGCAGGACAATCCTACAACAGTTGTGAGGTGTGTTGTGGGAAGGACAGAAGACTTCAAGGTGGAGGTGGGACTGCATCAAGGGTCGGCCCTGAGCCCCTTCCTGTTTGCTTTGGTGATGGACAGATTGACAAATGAGGTCAGACTAGACTGAAGCTAGAGATGGTGCTAGACGATAGCAAGAGCTGGAGAAAATGAGAGAAATTAAAGATGTTGCTGAGATTCTCTTTAGGAGAGACAAGGATGGACAGGATCAGGAATGAGGTGATTAGAGGGACAACACAGACAGGAAGGTTTGGAGAAAATGGTTTGGACATGTTCAGAGGAGGGACAGCGGTTATACTGGTAGAAGAGTGATCCTAGAGATGGAGCTACCAGGTAGGAGACAAAGAGGACATTGATGGATGCAGTGAGGGAGGACATGGAGGTGGTTGGAGTCAGAGTAGAAGATGGAGTGGACAGGGGGAGACACGTTAATTTGCTGTAACAACCCCTGAAAATAGAAAAAAGAAAAGAAAAAAAGGGGATTAACCTTCAAGGTAACTTGAGGCCAACTGTAAGGCTATATATATATATATATATATATATATATATATACACTTATATGTGTACAACACATGAAGTGCTGCATTTGTTGGATTTGGGTTTCCTATGGCAGGGGTCCCCGACCACAGTTAATTCGTAGGAAGATTTATAGGTAGGAAAATATTCCAGAACACCAGAAATGTACTTTTATTTAAGGGTATTTATCTGCCACAACTTAACGACTGGTCGGGGAAAATAGTACAAAATTAATAATGAATAAACAAAATACATTTTCACATATTAGTAGTGTTGTCCATTAGGGCAGGGGTCTCAAACTCAAATAAGTTATGGGCCACCACACACACTATCATTTCACTGAAGGGCCGCGTCAATATAAAATAATAAAAATTATAAAAAAATCAGTTTCAGTAATACCACACTGAACCAGAAGGAGGCTGTGAATCAAGGTTTGGAGAACTATAGGATTTACCATAATATGTGGAGAACAAATCTATAAAATATTATTGTTAATTCAACTTTTACATCAAGGTGGGGGGCCGCAAAATATTGTTCCACGGGCCACAAATGGCCCACAGGCCGCGGGTTTGAGACCCCTGCCATAGGGTTTTCTCGACAGTCCTAGAGGCCAATGCTGTTTATGGTGTCCACTGGTGGCTAGTGTCCTTGCTTACAGTGTATCAGACCAAATAGGGTTGAGTGTTTGGGCTTTGGTTGTTTTAATTTCAATCTTCAATCCTGAAAGTTTGATTAATGTCTAAACAATACCGTTCCTGGGTATCGGATTGACCAACTCTACAATATGAAGAGAATAAATCAGTATTAGATCATCAACTTTTGATCTGTTGAATAGATCAGCAGGAACTCGGAGCCAATCATGGAGATTTCACCAAGTCCAATATCTCCGTCATCGGCACCAAAGTCACCTTCTCTGATAGCCGTGATGGAAACGTACAACATAATGTTCTATTCCTCTGTGTCAGCCAACCTGCTTAATCAAATGAGCCAGCGCCCTCCAACCAGATGTTCCCATATTCCTGTTGTCGGAAATGTCAAGATGGCTGGTGGATTCATAGTAGGAAATCATATCCAGCAAAGATGAAGCTCCCTGAGAAAAAAAAAAATAAAAAAAAAAACGTAGTGGTAGAAAGATGAGAAATGCTAGGCCTTGGATTTAAAAGCAATGTTATGCCATGTCGTCCTTTTCGGAGGAGAAACGGACTCTAATCTGATACAGGGTACAAGCCTCAATATGAAACTCTGTTGGAATTGGAAAGATGACAGAATATAAGTTTTTCTCATAAGACTCACATTTTCCTCCAGTTGTGCCGCCTGCAGATTGATGAAATCTAAGCGCAGAGATTTCAGGACGACTTCCAGAGCTTCGCAGGAGCGGTGGTCTAATCGCTCACCTTGATAGGAGCAGGCAATCAACGGGAGATGATTGGGAGACAAAATTGCGCAATTCTTAATGTGCTTTTTTTCCCCCTTCGACTTATTTTGTCAGAAATCGCCATGAAAACAACCTCCTTTATAGACAACTCCCTTTGTGTGTGTGTGTGTGTGTGTGTGTGACTTACCGTAATCAGAGGGAAGGTAAGAGCGTCTGCAGTCAGAACCGATTGAAATAATGGTTTTAATACTGAGCTGGACCTGTTTGAGTCGACGTGATTACTGAATTCTATCGAGCAATCTCATAATTAATACAAGATACAAACTTCACTCTAAGAAAAAGTTGTTATTTTTTTCCAAAAGTAAAAGTCAGATAGCTCGGGGTAGAGGCCTTCGGTGTCTGGGGACATTCCATTCCGTGGTATTCCAAAAGCTCCTGTACAATACTTGATCTTAGGCTGGATGAACTTGATTTGATTTATGTTTTTTATTTTAAATGATTTAAGATTTACCAAAACAATATCTGATATAAACTTTTGCAGATTTGCACCAAACACTTTCCAATTCTGAAAAAACATCAACATCTGTAGTTGTTTTCCTGCAAAACTTCGCCAAAACCCAGCTATTGTATATCGGAATTTTATTATGAAAGAGAATATTTTACCAATAATATTAGGTCTGGCCAATAATATCGGTATACTGATACTACTGGTACAAAGAGCCCAGTTTTTGGGGCAGTTGGTGGCCTAGTGGTTAAGGAAGCGGACCTGGGTTTATTTGGTTACTTTTAATACTGCACTAAGAAACTGTTTCAGACAAAATGTAAAGAAAAAATGCGTCTTTTTTCTATAACTTATATTGAAGTTTTTATGTTGTACGCAATTATTTATAGAATGACTTTAGTCTGGCATCACAATATTTCAAGGGAAATCACCTGCATACATCGGCTGATTAGATATTATCTATTCAAATATAAATATAAAAAATATAATATATATATATTTTTTATATATATATATGTAAAGTTCATATATATATTTAAAGTTAGTTAAATGTAGGGGCCATATTTTGTTGTGCGCTGTGGTGTGAATCACAATGTGTCATAATGTCAAAAAAAGGAAATTTAATCTTCATTCTAATATATATATATATATATATATACATATATATAAATATAACCCTCTTTTTGGAATAACATTTTGTAATATATCTTGGTTTTGAGTCCTATACATAAATATATACTATACTTATATGTATATATGATACATGTGATATACACAAATATATGTATATATTTGTATATATATATATATAT